>JAGFPH010012852.1:4524-28482 GCA_018207615.1 Philaenus spumarius | reverse complement strand
GTAATATACTGTTCCAAACAAGAGGAATCATTAGAAACTAGATCATTCTACGTAAGAGTTGAAATGCAGACAACAGTATGTTTTGCGGAAGACGCTGCTTGCTAATTTTTAATTATTCATGATGTACTTGTACAATACTGACCTCTGTCTAAAATTGTGAAGAATAAAGTTTTAAGAAAATGAAATTGTAAATTTATATTAGTAAACAGTACAAATTCATTAAGAAAAAATATTTTAATTTAAGAAATTGTCAAGTGATATTGTACAAATGTTCTTTAATCATTTCAGCTATCACTTTTAAATAAATGTCCAAAAGCATATATGAACTAATTCCATATTTAGCTGTAATCCTTTTATCATCATTACTATTTAATGCTAATTTTTAGTTTCTACAGTTTCAACAATATGTTTTCTTGACCTAAATTAATTCATTTGTCTATACCATTTTACATTTGTATAATATTTTTTATTAAGTTCAAATAAACAATCCTTAAAATATTCAAACATTATTTTATTATCAATAGCATATTTTTAATTCCCTTAACTTTCTTGGCTTGTTTTGTACGTTTTAATAGTTCCCATTTCAGGTCTTAAAGCTCTAATTTCTGTAATTGGATCTCCTATAGTTTAATCTTTGACGTCCATAATTATTGTTTGTTTATTATGTTCGCATTATGATAAAGGGTGTATAGGAAAGTTACTAGGATCAAAATATTGACTTAATTCTAAAAACATTTTAATATTTTTATAAGAATCATGTTTGAATATTATAAAAACATGAATCAGTATCTGAGTACAGTAATGGTATTTGTTATTTTATACTTCTTTTCTTTCATCAAAACGTAATAAAATTTATTCAATAAAGTTTTGCTTAGTTCTAACACTGAAAATCCAACATAAGTTATTTTATTTAAAATAGTTGATCCTTTTAAACACTGCAGTATATAATGATTCATCATATATGAAACGGTCTAGGAAATTTGGTACACGAATTAGTTTATCAACACGTTTTTCATTACGAACCAATTCTAAATTAAGTATATTTCTTAAATTCATGTTTTTCATTAAAATTGCATTATTTAATAATTAAGTTAATCACTCCCCCACCGTTTAGGTTAACAATCCCAAATGATTCCACACCGCCCACTCGGATAACAATTTCATTCGTTTAAGTTAGGGTTAAGTTTAAGTGTTTTTAACGATAGTACATGTCAATTTCGAAACGTACAGTAAACAACTCACTGGCAATGGAAAACGTAGGAAAGGATTTTGTTACAGTAGTTATCGATATGTGCAAACAGGGATCATGGAATAAATACGTACTGTATAGTGCAGCAGTAAAAGTTGATAAAGCGGTAGCCATCTGATATCTGTAAAACTCGAAAGAAACACCGATTTAAATCGTGTTGTCAGTGGAGAAGTACATTTTAAAAATAATTTAAAACCCATCATACCCAATGATACTTCTTTATCGATAAATAATATATCTTTTAAAAGATACATAAGTATTTTAGCTAGATCGGCATCATATAAGAACAGTCCTGAACATTTAAAAGTAAAGTCTCAACAGTTTAGCTAGTCTGGATTATTTTACACCTTCGTTGGAGATAAAACGATATGTTTCTGTTGCGGATGCAGTTTAAAAGATTGGGAAGACCATGACGATCCTTGGACTGAACGTGCGAAACGGTTCCACAAGTGTGAGTTCCTTTTGTTAGCGAAAGGAAAAGACTGTGAATACGGCTTGCGGATAAGTCTGCAATGTGGCACCGAAAAATCGAACTCTGCTACGACCGAGTGTAAAATCTCTTTATCGGACGAAGTACAAGTAGTTTTCTATCCGTGCAAACATTGAATAGCTTATGTTTCGTGCACCGTGTGTTGTACGCACTGCGGTGTATGTAGAGAAAGAATAGAATCTTTTTCTTTTGTTTTTATCTTAGAGGACTTAACTCCATCACGTAGATCAGTATACCTACTGGGGGATTACCACGTTAAAAAAAGTATCAATGCGCCGACAAGCTGTTCCGTATGATTTTAAAATAAACTGTGGTGTGGAAACAAGCTTAAAAGTTTCTTTTAAGAATCGCTGTCTTTCATTACAACTCCTATGAAAAAAACTTCTTCTTAATACTATGCAATTTTAAAAGTAGAAAGTGTACACCACCATTAAATATGACGTCATCCCCCCACCACTCCGGACTCTGTGTGTTCGGCGACAGTGCATTCTAGTAGAGAATTTTAGAAATATCCGTCCGACGGCAACGCGTTCTGGTAGAGAATTTTAGAACTATTCCCCGTCCGACATCAGCGCGTTCTGGTAGAGAAATATCACCATGCTAGCGCCCGGCGATTCGGTCAAGTCCGGGTTATATATCATAATACGACGGAGGTACTCACCATTGGCGGCTTAACTTTTAGTTCGGCTAGGTGCGGTTAAGTTCGGGTTATACGGGGGATTATAACACATTTTATATAGCTAATTCAGGGTGCAGCGAAGCCTAAGGTTAAGTTTACCCCGGGGTATTTTCGTGGCAACATTTTGGGGGAGGGGGCTACTCAAACCGAAACGATACATAAAGTAACTATTGGTAATTTTAATGTAGAAACATTAAATCCTGTAGTGCATGGTCTGCCGTGTTCATATTAAAAAATGTCATTCGTGTTTTCGTTGGTCCTTGGGCACTCTCTTCCGCTCTCAATACCGTAGGATTGAATCGTTCTGTTAGTGTAAACTTTCCTAAGTTTGTAATTTGTATGATTGTACTAGAAATTGATTTTGGGTTTATTATTTTTTAATTGAATGGGCGAGTCCTCTGTTAGCGCGAATATGTGTACCAAGAGTTTATCCACCATGTAAGCGTTTAGATACCATGGTTTGAAAACCCAGCAGATAGAAGTAAAAAAGTATTTTTATTTGCCGACGCCCTCACTTACTCAAGCTATTGAGGAACTGGTATTTAGGTACTGGCTTTGATTTAAGGGAAGATGTATGTATAGACAAAAAGCCAATAACTTCCCTTCTTGAATTGGATTCAAATGAACTTAAAGTTTGCCATAAGCTCGATAACAAAAACGTTGTGAAGGAGCCGAAAGACAAAATGTGAGGTTGGCCGCTCAACTATTTTCAAATACTACTGCTAAGGCATTGGAATATTACAAACCTGATAATCATGATGATATGATTAGACATTTATCAAAGTTTATTGTATCCGTGAATGATTGGTTCGACTTAATGAATACATATGTGCCGCAGCAATCGATGCAAACTTCAAAGTGTGCCTATGGCCTTGATGAAGAGAAACAAACAAAATGCCTTGATGATATGTTCAAAATTGAATCGACGATGCGATGCCATGGAGAAAACATTAAAATGCCTTTCCAACAAGGAATTTTACTTTCAATAAATGCTACTAAAGGTCTTTTAGATTATGTCAGACTGGAATATAACATGGATTATATACTAACTCACCGTATAAATCAGGATTGCCTAGAAAACATGTTTTCTCAAATTAGAACAAGAGGGGGCTTGAACGATCACCCAACACCCCTCAATGCTATTCACCGCTTACGGATGATAATATTTGGTAAGAACCCCAAACTTATACAAAGCCATATAAATACCAAAGATTTGTCTGACAGTGAGTTCATATCGGCAAGTATAATAGACAAGCTGGACATAAGCAGCGCTTATGAAATCAGTGAAAATGAAGAGAGAGTAGATTTAAGCAGTATTGAAGATGAAAACTAATTTGTTGAACTTCCAGACATCGTAGAAGGAGCTCAAAACTATCTTGCTGGATGGGTAGCAAAGAAATATTTAAGCTAATATCTATTACTAGCAGAGCATTCGTATAAAAATACGTCTACTTCAGAAAACTATATCTCGTGTATTCGACATTTGTTACAGGTAAGATTGAATACTACATTTTATTATTATTATATCCGGTATATTGTATTAGTATTATATGCGGTATATTTTATTGTTATTATTATATCGCAATGTTGACGCAAACGTATTTTGTTTGTGATGAGAACTTATACGAAAGTGGTGGGAAAGTGTCCTGTGTGAGTGCAAAAGTAATAGCTTCACTGATAAATGCCATTTTACAAAGAAATGACAGAAAAAGCTCCAACCTTGTAGGTTTGACATCCCTCAAAAGTTCATTCCACATGCAGAAAACATAAATGAGCCGATACTGAATTATAGGATTAAAATTATATCATTCGTAACGTACTGTGCCATAAAAATGTGCACAAAACGTAAATTATGTAAGTATGTTGCCGTTAAGGCAAGTAAAATAAATTAAACATACACACAACAAAGTTAGGTCAGGCCTAGAGTGATAAACGAACATTTTATTTTTATTGAGTATATATATAGTAGAACAAACTATTGAGGCCTTCCGGCAACTGCAGCGTATTAGGTTCAAAATGTCATCTGGGACTATTGTATCTTGGGTTCTAATATTGATGAGGTAGTTAAGAATTCTATGCTCCCACCTCCATTCCTCTGGCCATAAGATAGTGTTGTCACCGTTGTATCTGAAAGTAGCACCGATGACTATGATGTTTGACTGATCCCTCGGATGGTGGGAGGGATGAGATATCGGGCTGCACATTCGCCACAAACTTGACGATTGTGTCGTAGCAATATTTGTTGAGTGATTTTTCTTTCTTCGGGGCACCGTACCCCCGGAGGAAACAATTATTGCCCTGCTCTGGAATCTGCTTATGAGTATCTGAAAGATTTTTAAAGACTTCAGAAGCATATGCTACATGTGCATCCATCTTGAAAAGTTTGGCAAATGCAAGTTTGCCCTTGAGGAAGGCTGCTGTTGTAGTATCACATCCTGTGAAAGAATGGATGAGCATAATGCCTTGAGCTCCTGTAACTCAGCGGAGGAAATACAGACTGGTTGGCACCTTTCCTCGGCTCGGTTTGTCTTTGGGGATTAGCACAATCAGAAGAACTATGAAGTCTGTGTCCTCTCCAATGATAACGACTTGTGAATCTGTTAACTTATCAATGGTTATTTCATCACATATGCTGATATTCTTTCGGCTCACGTATAATGTTTTTTGCATGTGAAATGAACTTTAAGGGTATCAAACCTACAAGGTTGGAGCTTTTTCCATCATTTCTTTGTAAAGTGGCACTTATCAGTGAAGCTATTACTTTTGCACTCATACAGGACACTTTCCCACCACTTTCGTACAAGTTCTCGTCACAAACAAAATACGTTTGAGTCGACATTGCAATATAATAATAATAACAATATAATATACCGCATATAATACTAATAAAATATACCGGATATAATAATAATAAAATATAAAGGCGAAAAACGCAATAATTCGACTTCCTACCGACGTATGACTTATATAAACTAACTCAACTAAAGCGAGAAACAAAACATTTTTCCGTCGACATAGTGACATAATAGTAATAATAATAATAAAATAAAATAATATACTTAGGCGAAATACACAATAATTTGACTTTCTACGAACGAGATAAGAACTGGAGAGAGCTCACGAGGGTAGACCGCGTGGGGAACAAATAATAAAGTATTCCAATGCAAAGAAACATTTTTTTCGAAAATTACCGATTTTCGCTAGCGTATATCTCATTAACGGTTACAGATATAAAAAATACTATAGTATATAAAATGTAGAGAATTTTGTCAGAATATTTTTTGTATAACCAACCCCTACTGAGATATAGGCAAAAAATCAAAAATGGTACCTATAACACTCCCCCCTCCCCCTCTTCCAATACTCCTAGGGTCAAGGTCTTTTAGTATGTTATACTACCAGGTACCCCAAACAATGTACCATAGTTGGTCTTTCCGCTTATTGACTTTCCTTCTAGAATCATTCGTTGACTGGGCTAATGGTATCTCAACGCTTACATTCAATTTCTTCCATAATCTGTAGTTCCCACCTCCCATATCTGATACACAGGCAACGACATCGTAACCAAAAGCATGAGCTTTATTTATGGCTTTAAATACTAATTATTGTGTAATGGTTGTGTCAAAATCGACGAAAATTGGTTGTTTCCAATTCGAGAACAACCCTCTTAAAACAATAACCTGCATCTGTTTAAAAGGGCCTAACACTTGGTAATTTTGTTGGTCGTACTCGTATGTTTCTTTTACCTTCATCTCGTCATACTGCAGAACTGACACCTTTTCATGCTTTTCTTTCACCAGCTACTTTCATCAAATGGAAAATATCATCAAAAACCCTCTTCGTATATTAATATTGGTTATCCATCTGTTCAAAGTAGACAAACTTGGCAAAGGAAAGCGGCATTTTCTTTGAAGATATAAGTATGTTCGTTTTCCAAGATAGCGCAAAGTTAGAGCTACTGAAATTTCATCGTTTGTCCATTTAACTCTTTTTTTATTTTCAAACAATAAATCTAACTGATTTTTTGTGAAAATTGTACTAAGTTTGTCTTTAACTTTTTTCTGTTAACTTTTGTTTATGTTTTTTCCATTCGAAGCCTTAATGAAGTTTAAAGCCTATGAATTTTTAAAGATTTTTTTCCTCAAAATGTGCTGTTTCTTCAATAACTCTGCCTTGAGAATATTATTTTCTTTCTGTAGTTCTATACATCTTTGATTTTAACAGCTAACTGGTGACTCGATGGTTTCCGTCTCATTTTTGCTTATTAATAACATTTCGGCTTCAGACAAATTTTCAGAAACTAATAATAAATTGACAAGTTTTTTGTTTTGAATGTTTAAATACCTGTCTTTTCTGTTTCCTACCAAGCTTTCATTTTCTAAATTTTTAAAATTTGGAGTAGGCCTAATTGCTAGTTTTTGAGAAGGAACAGCTGTGGGTTTGAGCTTTTTTTACTAGCTCTGCTTTTTTTACTAGCTTTTTTTACATTCTATAGCTCTGCTTTAAGATCTCGTTCGTAGTCTTCAGGAACAAAATGGTCTGAACATACAGAACATGAATCAGGGTTCCATTTCCCTTCCCGCCTACACAAGTGAACCCATTTATTCCTTATTTCAAGGTCTTTAGGAAAGTTAAAATAGACCACGCCATCGACCTTTGTTTTGATGTGGCTATTATTGCAGACAGCAACAGTACACCGTTTACCAGGCATTTCTTTAAAATAAAACAAACTAATTGTTACATACCGTGTGAATTTAACAACGACGTCACAACTCCTGAGACACTATTAAAACTAAGTTCTGTTACACTTGTAAAAGCCAATCAATACAAAACACTATGAACCAAAACACAACCTCATGGTACGAGTGATTCTACTGAAATACTAAAATGGCGGTCGGCAGAGCAAGAAGCAGGTGGCTGTGTAAGGTCACTCAGTGACGTCAAAGCTAGCAGGCATTGTGGACTGCTGGGCGAGGCGGGAATGCGTCAACTTATGTACTCAAACAACCTTGTTAAGTTTATACTTGTAGCTAGTAGCTAGTTTTCAAGTTGACCAACGTGAAATGTTATATTTCTCTAATGGCTAATTAGAATATTTGTATAAAATAATATTAAAAGTTACAAAATTCTTAACAATTAAATGTATTATTAGTTTTGAATATATATAATTGCTAAGTTTGTTAGATATAAACCACGGATACTAGAATACACGGTAGGGGTCATGAGTAGGCTGCGCAGTAGACTCAAGCATCAGTGACATCACTCTGAACCCACCCTCCCGGCTCGCTGCCTGCCGCTCTTACACCGAACACTCAGTGTTTCCACTTGGGATAATTTGGCTGCTTGTGGGATTTTGGGATAATATGGGATTTTTAGTGAATTTGACATATTTTCTCTTTTTTTAAATATTTTAAATATAGTTGTCATATAATATATTGTTAATATTTACTTCCACATTTGTTGTACTTCGTACTATTCTTACTGTACACTTCATTTCATCATTATTCACAATTAATTATTTTAAATGAAGTATTACAGTGGCAGAAAAAATGTTTCCCGAACAACTTGTATTCTTAGATTGACACCATTAAAATTAATGGTTTCATCAATTTAAGTTAGCATACTTTGATTGCAACTAAATGAACGTTTCTACTAGTTATTTTCAGTATTCAGTTTTAAGGTATGTTTAATCACTTTGCATTTATTCTTTTATGTTTACTTAGGTCCTTAAGTTTTACAGTTAACCTGAGCTTGTACTATTTTATTACAATGTACCGGTACTACGAAGACAAAGGCTGAGATATAGCTATAATATCAATGTTGTGTATTCATTGGTAATATTACTATGTATTATTGTTATTAAAACAATAAACACTTTTTACGTTGACATTTTAGTCTTTTCCTTCCCAATATTTTTTGTTCCAAGTCTGAGATTTGTAATAAATCTACTAAATATGGTGAATGTTTGAGATTTGATAGTCTGTTATTACTTAAGTTTGACTGCTATACAAGTTTCAGGAAAACTATTTTTTCAGTATAAGTATGATTTTTTTATCTATATAATAATAAACTGTACCAGGAACTGGCACATACTTTCTCACAAACATATTTAAATTATTAAACAGATTCACTGTGACTTCCTAATAGGAGAGGTGATTTATTAAAGTAGGAGATTAACTAATAAATATTATTATTATTATTATCTAGAAAGAAAACTATTCGATCGATTTCGAAAAAAATTGCACCAAACACGTCAATTAGGCCTTTATAGATGTTCGAAAAAAGGTTTTGAAATTTTTTGAAAAACAACCCCCTTTATGTCAAAAAAACCCAAAAATCAGTTATTATTATTAGCTAAACGAGAATTTTTAGAAAGATACGGTTTTTTGCATATGGTAGGGTACATTAAGGGCTACAAATAAGCCAAATTTTATCAAAATCGTTACAGCCGTTTGTTTATAAAAAAATAATAACTGTTTTTTGTGGGGATGTTTTGCCAAAAAGGGGGTTGTTTTTAAAAAAAATTTCAAAACCGTTTTTCGTGCATCCATACAGGCCTACTTGACATGTCTGGTGAAAATTTGTTTGAAATCGATCTAATAGTTTTCGCTCTAGCTTTGAATACATACAGACAGACAGACATTTTGTAAAAAACACTTTTTTAGACTCGGGGTGTACCAAAACGGATATTTCCACAAAAATCTCAACATCGATTTTTTGCGATTACTATACTTTCTCTATACTATAGTATAGTGAGAAAGTAAAAATGAATTGCTGTTCCTTTGTAACCGCATCACTTGAGAACGGCTGGACCAATTTAGCTATTTTTTGTTTGAAATATTCGTAATAAACAGAACTAGGTAAAGAAAATCAGAACTATAAAGAAAAAAAGAAAAATATAAAAAATTGTAAAATGGTTTTTATACCACTTAAGAATATACTACACAAGTTTAGATTTATAGTTTGTAAACCTTTATAGGTAATACAGTAAACTTTTGTTTGCTTTTACCTAATCTAAAAAACTGATAGTTGTGAAGAATTTTAAAAAACATGATTGGTTGCAAATAAACTTGTTTTGGTTCATTATAGGCCTAACCTAAAATCAGGTTCAGTTTTTGATCCAACACAACTGTTTTATATACCGTACCGGGTGTCCCACGAAGAGGTCCCTATTTTTGAATTAATATATTAGATGCACCGAACACTCTACAAACCTGAAACTCAACAGTCCTAACATACACATATGTAAAAGAAATACCTCTGAGTATCAGTTAATTCTGACTGATCCAAACAAAATGGCGGAAAAGCAAAAACACAACAAAATCAGCAATCGTATTTTAAGGGTAAACCTACTTTTATCTAGAAGTACCAGGAGACCGAGCTAAAGCTCGATTATAAGCAGGGCCTAGTTCGCTCACGTCAATAACTATTATTGCAAATTTCCGTGAACATCGTTTAGGTTAGGCCTATAACATTAAACAACTAAATAAAGGGTATGTTTATTTAGCAAAAGTATTCGTTGCCTTGGTAACTATAAATAGATACAACATTAGGCTTACCTCTAATAAAATACAGTTTAAAAGAAAACAGATGATTATTGTAATGGCATTGAAAACATTTGCATCAGCTGTGCTTCGTTTAAAAGAAAACAGATGATTATTGTAATGACATTGAAAACATTTGCATCAGCTGTGCTTTGTATTGTTGAAAATGGACAAATTTCACTTTTTAATTTAATAAAAAGACGTAGAAAACGAATTTTCCCAGACTGGTGACCATTTCCAATCGATTTCTCGTGGCCAAAAGCCCCATATAAAATCAAAAAATCAAAAATCCTTAGACGGAGATTCCAGATCCATTTAGGAGACAGACAATTATCTCTCGCTTTAGAAGATAGGATAGGAAAAGCTACAGCTGTTTAGACTATTTTAAATCTATCAGCTGACTGCGTGTATCCACAACAATGAACAAATTTGGTAATAAACATTGGCATTTGTTATTAAGTTGCATTGTAAAGTGTCTTATGTACCATGCCGTTTTCAACTGAGCAAAAAGTGAAATGTTGTTCCTGGGCTATTGCCTTTGAAAATGATTATGAAGCAATAAGGTGTTTTAGGGAAAGGTACCCAAGTGTAGTTCCACCGTCAAGGAAATCTATTCGTAAGTGGAAGACTATCCTACTAGAAACGGGGTCAATACAAAAAAAAATACCATAGATCCTCCAACATAGAAAATGAGAAATCGTATGTGCTGCTTTCATGGAATCTCCAAATACGCCTAATTCAGTAAGAAAGGTGGAATCTGCTACAGGGATTGTAACGAGAAGAGTTACAAAAATAAAAATATAAAAAGATAAACTGTTAAAAAAATGTGGGTTATCGAAAAAGTTGCAAAAATAAATTTTAAAAAATGTCCAAATTAAAAACGTTATATGTGGATTATTGCTCACCTCGCCTCTACTTCATATATTTATTCACCTTTAAAAAGAAATCGTCGCTCATAAAATAACTTAAGTATCATCAAGAACACTCCTTACTCTTCAACCTCCATAAAAAAAATTATACATCACATGTCTCACCTTAACTTCAACGTAGAACTCCACCTTAACATCAACGTACAACTCCACCTTACACCTTAAAACCTCATATAAAAACCTTAAAAAATCACCTCCACTTGACTCTTATAAAAAATTTAATAATCCACATATAACCTATTTGTATGCTCTCTTAGCATTTATGTATTTGTAATTACATTTAATATTATACTACATTAACTTTAATTTCTCAGGTCTTGGTTCTTGGCTGTAAAGTACTTGCTAGTGGATGTGCAAGGTTGATTGAAAGAACTTAAGACATCGTGACGGAACAACTAATCTTTTATTCACACATCATAAAGAAATAATTATTTACAAACAAATACATTATCATCATAAAACAAACAAGTTAAATTGTCGAAGATTTATACAAAATATTACTAAGCCTATCTTACAAAGCAAGACGCAATTGAATTAAAATGAAGTTACTTGTTAAAAATGTTTAAATTTTAAAATTGCAGACTGAAATAATTAAATCTTATGGCCATTACTACTTACGGAATCGTTCACTTTAACGTTTTTACCTAGGATTTCACTTCAATTGCACTGATATCTTGAACACGCTTCTTTTATAATGCGCACTTAGCTAAGCACATGGTCGAATTTTTATAAGTTCACTTTTCGACGAAGAAACACCATAAATTTTGCTGCCGAAGCTTACATCAACGCTTACATCTCCTACTTCACTTTAATGTAACATTTGTTACTCCAATGTCGCAAAAACTACATTTTTATTAGAAAATACTCTTCTCACATTTTACTATACGTGTAACGTCTACGCCATACTTTATTGAAGTCTCACTTAAGGATACAGTACAAGGCCTTCTGCATCAATTCAAGCCTCATGAGCATTATAATCAAGTTCATGTTCACTCTGTACACTGACATATACGCTGATACTATAATATGCTTTCTTACATATGGTTTTCTTTTTAAACTTTACTGTCTCTAATTATTTAAATCGTTCATTATGTGATCATTTATTTGTCCTTTTAATTGTTCGTTCTAACAGCACCACTGTTTTTAAGTATCAGGAACTTTTATATAGTTTATATACATTATACACTTTTATTGATTGATATTTTTAAGTCTGCTTTTTATCTTTGTTATTAATAGTCTGCCTATTCTTTACTTTATACTTATTTAAATGACTCTACTTTAATTATCTTGCGTCATAAAAGAATTTATACATGTATATAAGAATTATAAATGTTTATTATTATAAGTAGTTAGGGAAATGCCGGTTCTGGCCCACGGGAGATTTGGTGCCGGGTTGGCGGACTTTGTGCTAACAAGTGCCGAGGAATTTGATCTGCGATCTCCCGTGGGCCAGCAATTTTGTTCTAGCGCACTCCAAGGTCACCCCACTCGTACTTTTATATATTCCTTTCGTACTTTTAGATCTTTGTAAACCTGAAGGTGCGCCAGTAATTTTGTTCTAGCGCACTCCAAGGTCACCCCGCTCGTACTTTTAGATCTTCCTTTCGTACTTTTAGATCTTCCTTCGTACTTTCAAGTCTTCCTATAAAAAGGTATATAGTAAGGAGACGACATCTCGTAAAACATGTCAGCGTCAATGGTGATTAACCAAACAAACAACGTTGTTAGGGATGGTGACCGTGTCGATGAGGAGACAAACATCTCAGCAGTGTATATCGATATCGACGATCTTTCAACGTCGGCGTCGTCCAACGGATTTGACAAAAGTTCTCGGAATAGTGAGACAAATAATGCGGATACGGAAATCGACTCCGACACTTCGAGTTATAGTCTCCCCTTTTTCGCCCTACAATTTTCGTTCATTTGTAGAAAACGCGATGGGGATATTCGATGAAGCAAACAGCGAAAAAATTATAAATAAATGTTCGCCCTACTATTTTCCTCCATTTGTGAAAAAAGGGATGGTGATATTCGGTAAAGCAAACAGCGAACAAATTATAAATAAACCAACAGAGACTGAATACGAGACTGAATACGAGACTGAATCAGAGACTGAATACGAGACTGAATCAGAGACTGAATACGAGACTGATTCAGTAAGATAAGAAAACCATCAGTTGCAATGGAAGTGGGATGGAGGGTACTCAGAGTATGACTACTACTACGAATCTGAAGATTCAATATCGTAATAAAAAAAATTAAATTTCAAGTCTTCCTATAAAAAGGTATATAGTAAGGAGAGCCATCTCGTAAATCATGGAACAAACAAACGGAATTAAAAACTTTTACGTAATTGACTTTAATAGTATAGATCAACGGTTCAATAATTATAAGAAGACTCTAAAACTAACTGATCTCGAGCAGAATCTAAAATATAAAGTTAAAGAACTAAGAAAGGTAAAGTGTAAATACGGAGAACGGCTTGTGATCGAAAGCGAAGATTTTCAATGTTTTCTGCCTGCGAGATATTCTAAAATCGATTCTGATAACTTAAAGGGATTGAACGAAGCTCCTAAACTTTACTTCGAAGTCCAGTACGATGAGAATAAAAATTACATTCGAGTAGAACTCTATACCTCAAAGTAATGAGGAGAGTTTAAAAAATGTTAAAAAGAAACAAATTTTCCATTAGTAAAATATAAATTAATTCTTTTTTTTTTGCTGGTTTTTATGTTTTTTGGTATGTTTTTATATAGATTTTAATGTTCGCTACTGCATCTTCGAAATTTTAAACCTCCCTGATCGTGTTGTTAATGATATCGTAGTTTAGTTTAGCATGGGAGACTATAACCACATTTGCTTTCAGTTCAACTGTAGTAGCAGCTGCAAAGTCTACTTGAAGTATTATATTGTATCTATTTTGTATTATATCTAGATCCTGAAATGTTTTCGGGTTGTTTTGAAGTATCGATTACGTAAACGCAATATTTAGTCATGAAATTAACCGGATCGTGTAACATATCTTGATCATCGCCTACACGCGTTAGAAATCTTTATACATCTCATAAGCAACCGCATAATTTCCGTTTAATGTATTTAAATTCATCATCTCATCAGGATAGGTTTCATCGTTAATTTTTATCCTAATGTTCTTTACGTTAGCGTTAGTGAAAACCGAACAATCTTCAATCTGAGCATCCGATTTCTTCTGAAAGCCTATCAGAATAAACTTAGGATTATTAACGTTCCTGTATATGTTAGTTATATCGTATTGCAATGTAGTTAAGTCTTTACCTAAAAGTTTTTGAATACATTGCCATTTCCTGAATTCAAATCTAACCATTTTTAAATCTGTTAGTTGTTTAATCAGCATGATCTTCGATGTGGTTTTAAATTCTATCAAAGGAACTCGGTTATTACAACTTGCCCTTCCTCAGGTAACGTTGCACCCGTAGTAGAAGGAATCCAACGGTGAAAGGCCTCACTATCGTCAGAACGTATAAACGTTATCGTGAACCCTCCTTTGTAAATAGGAGTGTTGATATCTTCGAAGAACCCTAACCCCAAGTGTGCGAGATCACCTAGTACATAGAATTTGTTAATGTCTCCTACATATCGGGAAATGTAGCCACAATTAGTTAACGCGTTTCTATCAGAACTTTTATATGATACTATGGCTTTAATAGAACTCGTTATACCGGGATGTTCGACTTCATCTATTAAATGGTTATGCTTTTTAACTTCGATCTTTGAAAATAAGTACGGTACGAAATTGTCGATTAATTTAACACTGGTCTTCTCAGGATATGCTGTTCCATCAGATTTTAAATATTTACCTTTTATGTAGAACTGATATTTTTTCATTGAAAACGAATCTCCATAGTCGATCATAAACTCTGTTTTCTTAATCGGTGAATTGAAGTTTAACGTACTCATAGGATAATAAGATTTATATTCACATCTGGTGATATCGTTAATGTGCTTAGCAAATACTTGTTCCATTTCACTCCCTTATTATATACATAGAAAAAAAGGGGGCATACATTTCACGGGTGTTTCTGGTTAAAACTTTTACTCTATAATCGTTCTATATAAATACTTATTTTCATTCAATTTGTCTATAATTATTTGGTACGGAATCCCTCGAGATAGAAAGTATAAGACATTGATACATAAATGTCCACATATTGGAGGATCTTCGTATGTTGTATTCTTTCGCTGTTGTAAAACAAATTGTTCTTACTTAGATATTTCACAAGTTCTTTAGGAGGATTAGCATCACCGTAAGAATCGAAATAGTACTTTTTAGTTTTATCTTTATAGTATGCTGTCCAATGTGAACCTTCAGATTTATAATCTTCTAAATTGATAACACCGCATTCAATTATTTTAGGAATATTGGGCAACTCATCCCGCATAAACACTCCTCTAAAATTAGGAATTTTTAGTTTATTTTCTGCGTAATACAAGATGTCAACGTTTGTTAGAGGCTCGATTACTTTATTTTTTATCGATTTTATTTATTTTATTCTTTTTATTTATTTTACTCTTTTTCTTAACCATTAAACCCTTCCCTGAACGGCTTTCCATAGCTTTATTGTGCCGGATCTGTTCTTGTAATTTTTTCTTACGATCTTTGTAATCAATAACCGAGTTTGCAATACTCGCACCTCCACCCATCAAAGCTGCCAATGCACCTATACTTGCAAACACCAAAGGAAGGAACCCACCTTTTTTGTTGTGGTTGAGTTGCTTGTATGGTAATGTTAAAGTACAACCAGCTCATTTTCGTAAACTATTCTGTACATTGGTAAATTGTCGGTCTGTTACAACAATTTTATCTTTACCTCCTTTACCTCCTCGCAGCTCATAGTCGAATACTAGCACCTAATTTTCGTTTAAACGCAGAACGTAATTTACATCTCTGACCCTCAGTTAAATTAACACAGATAGTTTGAGTCATTTTTCGTTTTATCCCACCTTATTATAAACATTTAATATGCTGATTCAAGTTTGACGGAGGAAGTCATATCGCTATTGAAATTTCAGTTTTGGTTTGATACCCATACCGAATGTTCTTTTTACTTTCATCGCTGTAGCTGTT
This sequence comes from Philaenus spumarius, assembly GCA_018207615.1. Lineage (NCBI taxonomy): Eukaryota > Metazoa > Arthropoda > Insecta > Hemiptera > Aphrophoridae > Philaenus > Philaenus spumarius. The sequence goes on along the minus strand of JAGFPH010012852.1, from coordinate 12,487 downwards.
ATACCACTCCACACTCTTTCATTTAAATCTGCGTCTGAAGATTTGAACCGTTCCCAAGTTTTATCCTGTAATACTTTATCACCGATATGCCGATCTTTTGTTTTAGGATGATCTCTATACCAAATATCATGCTGTTTTGCAGTTTCATCTAATTGATTTATTCCTTTATCATTACTAGCTAGTCGTTTTTCCAGATGTGTTCCAGGTCCTAAGTAATGGTACCCAGGTGCGTGCATTTCAAAAGGGATCTTCTTCAATATTGTATTAAATAATCCTGAACCAATATGATCACCTTTTATCATTTTCGGAGGTAGTGTTGATACGAATCGTATAAGGTACTCGGTTCCTTTCGGAGTATCTATTATTTTTTCCAATTCCTTATAGAAGAACTCTACTAACCCTATTTTCTCGTTATGGAAATTATTGTTTCCTGCTTGTTCTTGCGCGTGAATAAAGATTAGTCTGCTCAAAATTTCATTTAAATTTGTGATGTACTTGAATTCAACATCCTTTTCATTAAACTCCAACAGACCACTTCCTTTCTTATTCGATTTATAAATCCAAATACGTTTTACCAAATTCTTCCATTTATCTCCTTTGCTGGATTTAGGTTTCTTAGTGGAACGGTTGTTTCCTTGAAACATCGAATCGGTCGTCCACAATATATTTACATAATTCAAATAATCTTCAGAATCGTATGCTGAGAGAGGAGGTGCATCAGCGTAAACCAATAATCTCCATAAACCTTGAGTACCTTTATACTTCTTTCTATCTACGATTATATCATTGTAATCGAATTCTATTTCTTTATTTCCTATCATGTAAGTTTTTAAAAGAGGGTCGAATCGAATACCGAATTGAGGATCTTTAGCTCTAGGTAAATATGACTGAGCAAACGGTCCTAACGTAATAGTTGAACTACTATTTGCAGTTTCAGAACTACCAGCCGTCTGACTTTCATCGAGCGAAATTGCTCTACGATGGGTAGGAGGTACTAGGCTCTGTTCACTCCCATCAAATACTTCATTATTTTCATAATCTTCATCGCTGGATTCGTTCAAGTTTTGATGCTTTGATTTTAAAGGTACCACATCTGTGGAAGTAATTTCAGTCTGTAAATTTTCTAACGCAGTAGTAATCGGTTTGAATAGTTCACGCTTCATTTCCTCAGATTCATTATGAACAGACTGCGCTCTTTTATACTTCGCTGTAAGTTCTTTTTCTATTTTATCGAGGTGTTTAGCTTTCGCTACAGTAATATTCTTCGTACCAGTCACTTTCATTTTATTCGTCATCCTTATACAAAAAAAGAAGAAGTTTAGCTAATACAAGCGATAAAGGAACGATCGATAAACGATCCATAAACGGTCTATCGTTCTCCGAACGACCCCCTGAACGATCCATAAACGGTCTATCGTTCTCCGAACGACCCCCTGAACGATCGATAAACGATCCATAAACGGTCTATCGTTCTCTGAACGACCCCCTGAACGACCTATCGTTCTCCGAATCGATCACTTGATTAAATATGTAAGTCTTCAAACTGATTTTTATATTTACCGTTATGCACTTTCTTAGTCAGATCAATTGTTATGAAACCGTTCTGCCTACTCCAACATTTAGAACACAAGTCAACAAACTTCTCAAACTTCATATCTCCCATCACGAAATCGTTAAAAATATTTTTTGTATAGTGCTGATTCTGTTTGAAAATGCATACAAAATTAGCATTGTTTCTTATAACCTGCATATTTAATAGATTGTAACCCTGTGATAAATATATGCAGGAGATTTTCTTATGCCGACCTCGAGTAAAGTTATTTTTGATTTCACTCTGTTTCTCTAACAAACAATCATCGAAAACTACTAACGAATTTTCTTTACAATCATCTACAGAAATCAAGTCTTCATAATTATTGAAGAAATGAGCGATCCCCGTTTTTAATTTTTTCTCAACATTACGATAGTGTTTCTGTAGGTTTTGATACATAGGCTGTTCTATCGATTTACTGAAAACATAAAGGTATTTAAAATCCATCCAATCCTTGTAAATGAAATTCAACATCAAAGTTCTTTTACCACAACCACTAGAACCGATAATTAAAGCTCGTAAGATATTTGGAATCTTCCCTTGATTTTCCTTTGTCTGCTCGGTATCGTATACCGTTATTTTATATTTTTCATCGATAATTTGTTTTTTCAGCGGTTTCATTTCCTCTTATATAATAGATAAAATCTCATGTCGGGTAGAATTGAAGGAGGTTCCGATACCGTATGATAATATATCACCGATAAATAGCCTACATAGTATCTCTAATTTAATTTGCATGCATTTAAAATTCCGTTCTAGATAACTCCTGCTTGTAAAATGATCCTGTTATATCTTCCCCATTTAAATCTTTAAACTTGTAAGTCAAAGGATTGGAATAAATTACTTTATCTATAACGAATTTTTCACGAATCCAGTAGTTTGCATACTTGTTATCAAAGGTCTTTTTAACTTCAAAAATTCTAACACGGTCACCAATTTGAAAATCCGGACTTATATTTAGTTGATGACCTCTGTAAATTCGTTCAAGAATATTCTTCTCGTCAATCTTTTTCACATCTACAGGTTTCATAGCGATTGTTCTGTGTTTAATGTTATTATATTCATCGATCATTAATTTTAAGCTATCGATCCATCTGTACGTCCCATTCATTTCAAAAATTAAAAGCATTTTACCGTTTAGCGTTCTGTTGAATCTTTCTACTATAGCGGACTTCTCTGCGTTTTCAGTGTGATACATTTTAATATTATAAAAGTTTAAAATCTTTTGAAAATCTTTATTCTTGAATTCTAATCCTTTATCCGTGTGCAAAAAATTAGGCGCGCTATGAGACCCCTTTACAGCTCGTTTAATAATTTTTTCAAAAGCATTTGGCACCTCTACTCCACTTTAATTTTTTAAAGGTTCGCTCCAAACAAATTTTGTACCCATCATTAACATTGACATACTCCCGCATCAATATCAGATCTGCAGCCCATAAATCATCGATTCCCAAAGTAACAATTTGTCTTTTATCGAATCCCTTACAGACAGGTTTATGAAGTTCTAAAGCAACCTGTCTTTTTCCACCGTTCGAGATATCATTAGGTGATGATGATGATGATTTAACATCATATGTAATTGCATACTTTTCATTATGATTAGGTTGTCGCTCTAACAAGAACGGTTGTTTGACCTCGTAGGATTTCACAAATTTCCTTTTATTCGTCTTGCAAACCTTACACTTTGCAGCTATTCTCCAGAGACCGTTCCTAGTTTGAACATAGTCAGCTTTTATATTCTGAGTCTTCTTTTTACATTTATGGCAGTATATAGCTTGTTTAATGTTCTCCATCGAATAACCCGATGTAAACAACTACCTTATTCTTTAATTTAAGTAAATTCCCATCTTTTCCATTTCGAATCTCTAATCTAAAGAAATCAATTTTCCGAATAAAGTTCTTTATAGGTACGTATATAGTTCTAGCTGGACTCGTAACATATTTAACTGTCCCCGTCGAAACATGGCATGGATAGAGGATATCCTCCTCTCGATGTACATGTTCATCTGTTCCATGATTAACTAATGCAGCTTCTACTAAATTACAATGAACTTCTACATTCATTAAGTATTTTGCAGGTTCATTCAAATCAAATTCGAGATCCAATAGTGCAATACAATATTTCTTTGCAGGGTCCAAATGCATAGGATGTTCTAACCGCAAATTCAGCACTGAAGTGTTATTACCTCTAAGCTTTATAAGTTTCATTTTCACTATCTTATTAATATATTCATAATAGATAATTACATCTTAGAAATCCTCCAATGACCACTGGGCAGTGTGTCTATTTTATTGTCTAGAATGAACCGCTTGTCATCATCCGCGCTAATCTCAAGTTTTGTCTGTCTGATGGAATATATCAAATGTTTATCGCTCCTGATCAGATCTTGAGTTCGATGCTGTATCTTACCGTCGAACAAACACGATTTCAAGTTGTCCAGGTAGATTGTTTTCTTCACAACGCTTCGTTTTACTCCTTTACATTTAACGAAATCCTTGTTCATGTATGAGTACGCATACAACTTGGATCGTAATCCGCAGAACTCCTGAGCAGACAATCCATTAAGCTCGTCTTTAAACTTACCGATAACGTTCTTGTTTGAATCTGTGTAACAGTAGTGATCTTTCTGGAATTTATGAGTATCAAACTCCTCAATATGTTCTTTCATTATCGCAGCCGGTTCTTTAGTTGTCAGTAGGAAGAACGAGTCTGTGTCAATGTACGCTAGTTCGATTGTTGGATCGTAACGTTTCAACTTGTTATAGTAAAAATCGAACTTGAAATTTTTCGATACCTCCAAGACAGTGAACCCTACGTAGATAGGTTTATCAAGCTTGATTTTCTGTTTATCCATATGACAGGCCAGGAAATCTTTATCGAACATTGTGTATCTACTGAACGTTGGCCGTTTTGCGAATTTTTTCGCTCGCTCCTCGTTGCACAGTTTTATATCTTTTCTCAACAGAACATTCTCCATTGATTTTCCGAATACCGAGTTGTTCATCAACTTGTAGAAATCCTTCTCGAATTCATTCGCACTCTCAGCCCGCTTTTGAGTATTCATATCAATATACTGTTTCCTAAACGGTTTTTGTTCAAACTCTACGCATCTTTTAATCCGTTTCAAAACCAACCCTTGCTCGAGATATTGTTGTAAATTTCTAATATGCACTACGTAATTTATTTTATCTAGTACAGTTGTACAAAGTTTTTCGTTGTAGTGCTCGGGTGCTAGCGGAAGATCTTTATGTTTATCGTGCAAATGTTCTGGATAGTCCAAATCAACTTCAAAGATGTAACCTAATTTATCCTCGGCATTATACTTTTGTATCAAACAGATCCATTCGTTTATTGATTTTGATGTAGGGTCCACCCACTTGAATCCTTTGTAAGGGAGAGATTCCGAGAGAGCGTATCCGTACAAATTGTTTGCGTCAATGTAAAACAGATAATTTTCTTTTTCTGCAGGATTATAATCTTTAACGAGCGGATTGTTTGCTTTTATGTATCGCTTTGTGCATTGAGATATTCCACCACGGATACCTTTTCAAACAGGTATATATCATAGTCGCTTATTAATTCCAGCGATATTCCCGTTTGTTTTAACATTGCGTCCCAGGCTAGTCCGGGTGCTGTGAGGTAATGTGCGGGATCGAGCTTATATGTTTTCAAGCAAACGTTTCTGAACTTTTCGAACACATCAGTGAGTAGAACATCATCCAGTGCATTGTACAAGTCCGAGTACCTACCTAGAGTTTTCACTTTGAGTTTATCCCAGACTTTGATGTAATGTTGATAACCACTGTCGCTCAAGTGCTCACCATTCAGTTCGTTGTAGAATGCTTCGTGAGGTAGGATTTGATCTTCATCTAACTTGCTTAGATTGCTGATGTAGTCGTACGGGAATACTCCTTTCCTCCTGAGTAAATCGAACAATTCATTTTCTTCTCCTTCAATATATTCGTTATTTTTTATGAACCGGTGGAGATGGTTGAAGTCATCTTTTTGAAGATTATTTACAAGTTTTTCCAGGGCTGAATTCATATGTCGGAACGTGTCAACGAAACTGAAGGATAGCCATCTACGACTCTGATCATCCCTACCCTGTAGTTTATCGTTATCTATTTGAATAATATTCTTGTTAATGTTGATGTAAGTCTCTTCGGTACAAGCAATTACAGTTGTTTCCAGATCATCACCACCGTACTGGAATAGATCTTTTATAAACAAGTGAGCATCATAGCATGAGATATTGTGACAGAACACGGGGATTTTCACAGGTAACCGTCTATTCAAATTACATCTTGCGTGTGCCGGTCCCAGGTACTTTGATGTTAGGTGACAATGATCCCTCACTTTATCATTTGATTTTTCAATAGACTTCTCACAAATATGGCATTGGGTTGTCGAATAGTAATGTTTAGAGTCATCCTCTGACATCACTAACGGTTGGATAGTAGTATATTTTTCTTTGATTAAATCCATTATTCGGGATAGTTCTTGAACGAGCATCTTAGGAACGGTAGTGAACTCGTCTTTATTTTTAGCTCTGTAAGTAACAGGTTGGAACCTTTCGTTGTTTACACGTGAAACCAGATATACGGTGTATCCGTACGGTGTATGCATTTTTCGTTTTCTAGTATTAGCATCGTTATCAGTTTCTTCTTTTACAGATTCCAACAAACATTCAAAATCTATGTATATCACGTAAGGGTGCTCGAACTTGTAATTATGATTTTTAAATTCCGCTTGTGTACCTGGTTTAGGCATTATTGGTTTTATAGGATCATGAATCTTACAATCAATCATATGTTCAATCAGTTTATTTTCTTGTGAAAAGTGGGACAGGCAGCGTCTGCAGATGAACGTAGCATGATCATGTTTACTAATCTGCGAACTAACTAATCTGCTCAAATTTGTGATGTATACGTAATGTGATTTATCTTCTTTCTGGATGTATAGGAGATCGATTTCTTTTTCAGCATCGTACCGCTCAGATATCCTCAGCGGGTTAATTTTATACCCTGCATCGAAATCGTATACATTAATCGCCATTGAGGGGTAGCCTTCATATCCTTTGGTAGATTTTTTCTCAAACTCAGTTATATCTTTTATTTTCATAGGGTATTCGAATCCTTTGAAGAGTTCATCGTTAATCTGATTTTCATATTTGCTGATGCGTTGTGGGTGTTTGTTTGGCGTTTCCAGAGCGCAGAGAACCGAGTACACGAAGCAGTTGTTATCTTCTTTGTTCTCGATGTTTATGCACGCTTTCCTATCCCTGATTTTCTTTGGTAATTCAATATATGAGCTGCCGGCTAACGGGTTAAATTTGTTTAGTTTTAGAATTAACCTAGTACATCTTCTAAGAACCCAGCCTGACCCTCTCGATGGTTGATGTCGAGATTCTCTTGCTATCAGGTCTTTAAATTTTTCTTTCACAAACTCTGATACATCATTTTTTCTATGCATTTCAGCCGCTTTGGTGTTATAAGCCATAGTGCAGAACTGTTCCTCTTCATCAGGCCGATGTCTCGTATACTCACATTCCAAAACCATCTGTACTTTTGCTGATATTTTTTCATTGCTGAATGCCTGAATAAAATCTTTAACCATTAGTTGTAGTGAGTACAGGAACTGATCTATGTCATTAATATCATCGACGTTATTCATTGTAATTACTTTAAAATCTCCTTTTTTAGAAACTTTTGTTTGAACCATATTTTTTGTGAATGGCGGCGGTCCTAATATACTTGTTATTCTTTCAGAGTCCGGGTGCACTTTTCTCATAGGAGGTACGAATAAATTTCTTTCTTCTTCTTTTACCCCAGCTATCATTCGACGTTTTCTTGCTTCTCCAATTTTTTTATTATTCTGTTCAATTTTCGCCATTATCTGTGCGATGTCTTCTTCCAACTTCTTCTTCTCTTCTTCTACTTCTTCTCTTCGTCTATCTTTTCCTCGGCTATCGTTTGTTGTTTTCTTTCTTCTTCTTCTTCTTTAAACCCGGGGTTAAGCGGTGAATATTCAGGACTGTCTGGGAAATTCAGAGGTTCTAAGTAGATCGGTAATAACGGTATAGGATTCTTTTCTTCTACCATTTTTTCATTTTTCTCTTTTTTATTTATTTGTTTTATTATTCTTTTCAATCGCTCTACGTCTTTTGTCTTCTTCCATTTTTTTCTTCATTTCAATTGCTTCAAGTTTCCATTCTTCTTCCATTTTTTTATTATTCTTTTCAATTTCCACTAGTATCTGCGCAATTTCTTCGTCCAACTTCTTCTCCTCGGCTATCTTCTCCTCAGAAATCATTTGTTGTTTTCTTTCTTCTTCCATTGTTTTGTTATCCTCTTCAATTATTCCCTTGATTA
>JAGFPH010012851.1:14301-28483 GCA_018207615.1 Philaenus spumarius | reverse complement strand
AGGGAGTAGCAAATGAGCACCGATCATGGTCCCCAGAACACGTTTTGGGGTGTCATTAAAATTCACATATATATATATGTATATATGTGTTCGCACTCTAGCGGCCGCATTTTAAGTCCGATTTGGTTCAAATTTGGTACACTTGTTGGTTGTCTATGTCGCTCGGACGAGTTTGTTAGCCAAAAAAATCCAACAACCGGAAGTACGTTTTTTGACCGGAAGTAACTATTTTTTGAGAATTTTACTACACGAATGAAATTATTTTAGAGATTTTTATAAAAATATAAATGTAGGATGTTATTCTGCACATTTCGTTTTTTTACGCGACCTTATAGCTCGCTTGGTTCCCCCAAAATCGATCAAAACGTAAAATACCATAAAAGTACCCGGTTCGAAGCCAATTGGTGCAAACTCCGCGAGGCCACTAGGCGCAAACAAATTCTGCTAATATATTGCGTACACACAGACAGCTCACGTCCAGCTGCGTGGTCGAATTATTTTTTATCATAAAATTGTCTGCAAGGTCTCATTTTAAGCACGGTCACAATACGCATCCGTTTTGCATTTTACATTTTTTAAAAATGATTTTGATTTGTTATGTAATTTACATTTTGTAAGTACAAAGTTTTAATTTTTTTCCTAACACAATACAAAATTAATAATGAAAAATAATTTGCAAGCCGGATCCGAAATGTTATAAAGGATATTCCGTTTTTTTTTCAACACTCAATTACAAATGATAGACTTATAAAATGGTTTGAAATGAGGCAATGTCAAAGCGTTCAGCTGCAAGAAATTGCACTGTTGTTTAGATAGGGATACAGTGAGAAGCGCTTGCGTTTCCGGTTGCTATCTCGTTTACTGGATCAGACCCTTAAGGTAGAACATACCGGCATGTTTGTCTTAGACTCTCTGGATCCTCGATCATACCTCCTCTTAAGCATTTAAAAAAATGTCTCCTAACTGCCAACGAATTGACTTCAATACCCTTACAAGTTCCACATCTTATCTCCCAAATTTGTTGGATATTAAATCCGTTTTTTTTTCTCCTAATACAAAAATACACGCAAACATCTTTTCTGAATCATATTTACATAATATTTTGTTGATGGCGGCCAAACAATACAAGTCAATTCCAACCCTGATCTAACTAGACTATTAAATACAGATTTAAGGAAGACACTATTATTAAACACCCTTCCCAACCTTGAAATAAACCCAAGGTGGTATAAGCACTCTTTACTACATTACAACATGACTATTAAAAGATAAGCTGGTGACATAAGAGCTCTGAACAGTAACAGTTGAACAGTAACCCTATCCAATAACTACAAATCATTGTTGAAATTTTTAATTAAAGGCACACTAATAATATCAGTTAGAAACACTGAAGCCCCAACCACAAGTTCTGTGAATAAAACTAAACAAGTAAATTGAACAACATTTATTCATCAATACTGTAGTTACTCTAGTTCTAAATCTAAACTGATTAGATTTAGAACCCTCCGATGATTGTAACTTGGTTACTGAAATGTACATCAGAGAACTAGAATAACTATATCAATAAATGTTTTCAGTTTATTTGTGTAGTTTTATTCACCGAACTTGTGGTTGGGGCTTCAGTGTTTCAAATTGTTTAAATTCACTGCACTAATCATCGAACCTCCACTCATAACATGACGTAACGTTTTTAATATTTAGACGAAGTTTCTTATTTTCGCACCAAACAAATAATCTATGTAAATCTTTCTGCAAGATTTGACAATCATAACAAGATTCAATATATTTTTTAAATACTCGTAAACTGGCTTTGTAGAATACTAGAAGACTGGAAGAGCTTAAAATATTTGATTTTAATTGAAACTCCAATGTTTTACAACCAAAGAATAAAAGAAAAATATTTTTTTGTTTAAAGACCAAAGACCAGCTTAAAAAAGGCATACTTACAATGTAAGAAGCTTCAAAAGATAGGAATTCGTCTTTATTTGTTCTGTAATGTTACAGAAAGGCACGATTTTATAAGAGAACCGGTTTTCATTTTAAAGAACCGAAACGATTTGTAGAATGTTTAACTATCTTTATTTAGGATATTTCTTTTAAATCAATGTTTATTTCATCGCTAATTCTTTCTATTGAAAACGTATACAGGGTGGTTATAAAGTCACTCCCCCCCTTTAACTTTTGTGTTTGTTAAAACAAACAAATATCCTTTGGGGAACGATATTAACTTAACCCAAAGTATCTTTTGAAGCTCGGAAATTTTGAGTGTCCCATAAAAATGGGGGATTTTGGGGGCAACTCCAAATTTTTTAATGGGAAGTATGGTTGAGTCTAGGAAAATGACATAAAGAAAATAAAAATCGGACAACCCAAAACAAAATGGTGGTACTAAACGTGTTGAAATAAATCGACATAAAATTGCTAATATCTCGAAAAGGAAGAGTTTTTAGAAAAGATTTCAAGAGACAAAACATTTTTATTTCAAAGTGTTTGACCTAAAAAATTGCTTCCAAATCGATTTCGTAAATTTTATTTTTACTTCTCCATCTTAGAAAATTTAAAAAAATCTTAGTTTTTTTTTGTACGGCTTCAATGAAAACAAATTATATAAGTTATTTTGTATACTCTTGAAAAAGTAATAAAATTTTTTCTTAATGAAAAGAAATACAAGTTTATATACAGTTTTTACTGCGAGTAGTATTTTTTAAATAATAAAGTAACTAGGGCGTAATAAATCATTGAAGCAATTTTTTTCTGAACTTATTAGCGAATTTCCGTACGAAAGATGAACAGTAGCAGTTATTCTTATGGTGAGACCTAAGGTCGGGCGTGAGATCTCATTCTAACGGCCGAGTTTTATGTCCTATTTGGTCCAAATTTGGTTTTCTAAGTCTCGGACGAATTCGTCAGAAAAAAAAGAAAAAAAAAAGAAAAAACAACCGGAATCACGTTTTTTGACTTTAAGTAAACACTTTTTGAGATTTTCGTACTAGAATGAACATTTTACTGGGTTTATTTAAAAAAAATAACGAATAAAACATTCTGAACATTTTGTTTTTTTACAATGCTAGCCCGAATGGTTCCCACAAAAACCATCAAAAGTAAAATACCATAAAAAAGTACCCGGTTCAAATCCACGTGGGGGATTTTACTGTGGGGGGCAATTTCTGATACGATGACGAACGCCAAAATGCTCGTCCGCTGCGAGCGAAGTGATGCAGTCAATAATCCGAGTCTGCAATCTCGGTAAGCGCAGTCCACAATTTGAGGCAGCGAGGTCGAGGTGCAAACCCGCAAAGCGGATTTTCCCGCTGCGAGCGGAACGAAGCAGCTCTTGAACCGATGCTCGAGGCCGAGTCACAAACAATTATTTCTACTAACATATTTCGTACATGCAGGCAGCTGACGCAGTTTCCAAATAGTTGGTTGAAAGCCTAAAACATGTAAACTTAATTTTGGAAATTCGCTCATCTCTCGTGAGCGGTACAGCTGTGTGATCGAATTATTCAAAAGAAATTGCACTTTGCAGTACGCAAACAACCACTAATTACCAGTATTGCAATAAATTTAAATAGAATCAAATAAGGGACGTAGTTAAGTGCATATATAAACCACGCTGCAGAGCAATAAAATAGTTTTACTGCAATGCGCATGCTAAACAAGTTGTCCGTGTTTTGTAATTTTATTGTTCAAGTTGTGCAGTTAACTTGCTTTTTACATTTAAAATTAAATGTAATAATTTTTAAATTTTAAAACACACGATGAACTATAAAGAACCAAAAACGTGTATGCACATAAATTGCCTGTTTGATCCCTTTATGTAAGATGTTCGAACAGTATATACGTGTATTCAAATTGCCTACTCAACGCCTATATTTTAACACTCAGCCACCATATTGACACAGCCATCTTTAATTTTAGAAAATATCAATCGGAAGACACACGTATAAGTACTAGTCTCTAAACTTCACTTACAAGACTGGTTTACATTGTTACAATCAAGCTTGTAGAAGCTTAGTTTTTAAAATATTACTATTGAACATTGAAACACACTTGCAATGTAACCTTTCGTATTTACTGTTACTGGAAGTAAAACTCATTCACTCTACAAATATAAAACAGATCTCAGTATGCAAGTAGCATTTAATGTAATTATATAACGTTGGGAACATATTTTCAACTCATACACACCACATGTTGTGCGTTGTGCCTGCATTTATATTATCCTATAATTTAGCCGCCACAGATGCAGAAAGAAGGAAGAAACACTCTACGGAAATGTAAAAATACTGGTCAAATGTGTGGCTTTCTGTTGGATTTTATCTTTTGTTATTATATAAATATAATAAATGGTACCAGGAACTGGCACATACTTTCTCACAACCATATTAAAATTATTAAACAGATTCACTGTGACTTCATAATTGTAGGAGGGGTAGGAGAGGTGATACTAAAGTAGGAGATTAACTAAATATTATTATTATTATTAGCTAGAGAGAAAACTATTCGATCGATTTCAAACAAATTTGCACAAAACACGTCTATTAGACCTGTATAGATGCACGAAAAACGGTTTTGAAATTCTTTGAAAAACAACCCCCTTTTTGGCCAAAAATCATTTATTATTATTAGCTAAACAATAATGTTTTGAAATGTACGGTTTTGTGCATATGGTAGGGTACATTAAGGGCTACAAATAAGCCAAATTCGATCAAAATCTTTAGAGCTGTTTTTTTATAAAAAAATAATAACTATTTTTTCGGGAGTTTTGGGAAAAAAGGGGGTCGTTTTTCAAAAATGTTCAAACCTTTTTTTCGTGCATCTATACAGGCCTACTGTATGGATGCACGAAAAAAGTTTTGAAAAATTATTCGATCGATTTCAAACAAGTTTGCTCCACACATGTCAAGTAGGCCTGTATAGATGCACGAAAAAAGGTTTTGAAATTTTTTGAAAAACAACCCCCTTTTTGGCAAAAAAACCCCCCAAAAATCAGTTATTATTATTATTAGCTAAATAAGAATTTTTAGAAAGATACAGTTTCTGCATATGGTAGGATACATTAAGGGCTACAAACAAGCCAAATTTGATTAAAATCGTTAGAGCCGTTTTTTTATAAAAAAGTAATAACTGATTTTTTAGGGTTTTTTGGAAAAAAAGGGGGTTGTTTTTCAAAAAATTTCAAAACCTTTCTTCGTGCATCTATACACGCCTACTTGACATGTGTGGTGCAAATTTGTTTGAAATCGATCGAATAGTTTTTGCTCTAGCTTTGTATACATACAGACATACATACAGACAGACATTTTGTAAAAACCATTTTTTTGGACTCAGGGGGTCCCAAAACGGATATTTCCACAAAAATCTCAACATCGATTTTTGCGATCATTATACTTTCTCTATACTATAGTATAGTTGGAAAGTAAAAAAACGAATATAAGAATTATTTCAAAATCTGTCTTCCACCGCATATTATCATTACTAACCTAACAAATTTACTATATACAACTAGGTAAAAATGCCTTCATGGGTTAGCCATTTTGCATGTGTTAGTAAAAAACGTCCTACGGCAAAGAGTCTCCAGAAATAGGAATCAGTAGGGTTGTAACCTAAAAACAAAATAGAGCCCTTATAAATATAACGATAAAATAAAAATTAAATTTCGTAATTTGTTGACTATAATGACAACATTTTCTTTCATTTGAAGCAAACCAGATTTCCAGAAAGCATTATCAATAGGGTTACCAAACTTTTAATTCAATGCTGAATTATTAGATAAGTAAGATGATAGTTTGTTTTTTTATAATACTAAACCAAAATTAAAATATCTTCGGTTATTATAGAGCTAAAATGCAATCAAGCGATGCGATGAACCCAAGTAAATATCTAAAAAAGTACACGGATAGACTGAAAATAAATTTTGCAAGTGGAATAAAGTTACAGAATAAACTTTAGTAGGGGCTTTCCGTTGGAAACTACGTAATTCGGAATTAATGAGCTCTTGAATAAGAAAAGAACCTTACCGACTCGGTTGGAAATTCCCACCTTTGGTCGGTTCAAAATTAAGTATTTATGTTGTCATAGTCTTACCGCTTTTATGTCATGATTAATAAAGTCTCTAATTTGACAAGTTGTAACTGAAGTATTATTTGTCTGGGTGCATTGAATAAATTTCAACTTAAAGATTACAATTTTTTTATTTTGAAATTTTAAGTTAGATTGCAATCGTGCGAATAAAAATATATAACAACTGGTACTAAAAAGCTTCTGCTTGTAATTTTAAGCTTGGACTAGTTTCCTAGCTAATGCTAAAGACGAAATGAAAACTTGTATAGATTTCATTGTGCCTCTTTAAATGGCTTAAAGTTTAGTTGATGTAAATATATCTGAATTGACAATAGGGGGATTCATGCAACCTGTGCTAAGTATGTTAAGTGTGTCAAAATCGAGAAACTCGTTTGACAGAAGTGTGCTATTTAGAGTCGATGGCACAGTCGACTTTAGCATGGTATGGGGTCTGCTAAACCAGTGTTAACGTCGTAAAACTCTTGGGGAAGGTAATTTGAGGTTTTCAGCTTGAATCAACAACAGGTTGTTTGTTATAATTGTGTTTTACCTGTTTCTTTGCGATGGAAAATAATAGTAATTTCGAACCCAAGAAAAGAATTCGGAAGAAATTGGGGGAACGACAAGCAAGGAAAATAAACATCTTCTCCTATCTTTAATTTCCGAGAATCTGACGAAGTTTGACATACATTTTCGTGTTCAGAAAAGTACAGAGACCATTTCTGTGTATTTGATTTTGTTTGCACAAATATGTTTGCAAAAAGGAACCAAAATGAGGCATTAATATTGTTATAAACATACAAAGATGTAACATATACATTATTTAAAGTAGGGAAAAATCTATTTTAAAAACTAAAGAATATGGTAAGAAGGCGTATTTTAAACTTTAGACATTTAGCCTGGATCACGAAAACACAAAATATGTTTTCAAAACATGCAGAAAATGAGGCCTAATGTTATCTAAAACATAATTCACAAATTATAAAGTGCATAGTCTATTACAGTTTCGGCGCAAATTTACTATTCGACCCTCAGCTGACGTACGGCAACAGAAATGCAAGAATAATACAAAAAACAGCCTGAAGTTAAGGATAACCTTACTTTAGCAAATTACACTTTAGCACATTAGCACAAGGGATCCTTCGATCAAAATTCAAATAGCAATTTAACATGATAACACATTAAGCATTTAGAACAGGTTGCATGAATCCCCCTATTATTTATGTCAATTTGTAAAGTAAAATCTTACGGGTCAAACCTATTGGTAAAGAAATTTTCTCTTGAGCTTTGTTGTCGTAATTTTGAAAATATCTACACGAATTTTATAACTGACGCTCAAATTAACCATTGTGGTTTTTATATAAAACAAAAATTATTTGTAAACTATAAAAAAATAAAGTTAATGAAAAATGGTTTATGCAGTTTTAAATTAAAACCTAGGTGACTACCGTTAGATTCTGCTAGAACGTAACAAATCGGAAAACCAATTTCTTTCGTTAGTGTTTTTTATTTTTTTTTTTATTTTTTTATTTTTTTTTGTAAACTATATTATTACTTTAGTAGTCTTATTTACTTCCAATACTTGTTAATATTTTAGAAATTATACTGCATTCAAATCTAAATTACCGTAACATTGTTTATACGATTTTATTTTCTGAAATGTTCGTCTATATTAAGTATTTCTAGATTTTTAAATATACTAGGGGGCTCCACCTCTTGCGCGCTTCGCTCCCCAAACCCCGCGAGTGCTCAAATAGAGATCACAATACCGTAAACAGTAGAACCTCGCTAATCCGATCTCGGATGAACCGACTCCTCGCTAATCCGACCTTGCTCAGGTTATCAGTGTTGTTAATTTTTTCGGAAAATCGTGCACAGATCTTTCAGCGATGATTTCTTACTGATGATAAAAGTTTTTCCCGGTAAATTATGATGTAGCAAGTGAGGTTGTGATTTAATATTAATATTACTAAACGTACAGGGCCTACCGTACCGTTTTATCTAGTTTACTACCTTTCAATATATGCTTCTAGATATGCTCCTCTGATAATCCGACTTTTTTGTGTACCCTCTGTACCGGTAGGGTCGGATTAGCGGGGTTCAACTGTACAGTGACGGTGGCATTTTCACGGAAATGCCGATTGGTTGGGACAGATGGTCGGGTGGTGGGGGTAGGAGTGACCAAACTATAATGTAAGGCAGAGTTCGAAGTAGACACGCGCCATCCAAAATAATTGGAATTATCGCGTGGGTTTTAATTTCATCAATAATATTTAAATAATCAATAGTCAATATTTCAAACAAATTTTGATTACGTCAACTAAAGGAAACACTATAATGTACACCAGCTGTTTCATTTCTAATGCTGAAGGCTTTTTGCGTTGATTTTTGTTTGGGTTTACTTTTACCTGACCTAAACAACTGTCGGTTGTGAAGAATAATAACTACCTTATTCTTAATTTGCGAAGTTAGTTTCTATAGTAATAAATTTAAACACTTTCAAGAAACGTGTTTTGTTTCAATATAGGCCTAACGTAAACAAGTTTATGGTCCAAATTAGTAATTTTATTTACAACTAGCGGACCCGCCAATGCTTCGCTATTGCTATTGCTTGATTTACCTAACCTAAAATTATATTCAGTTTTTGATCCAAATCAGTTGTTGATCAAAATCAGCTGTTGATCAAAATCAGCTGTTTTAAGCTTTTCATACGAACAGCTGTTTTTTGTGCCCCTGATTAAATCAAAAGGAATCTTTCTTCTTCTTCCTTAAGATTGACCTTCCATAAGATTAACATTGAAACTTTGAGGGCCACTGGGGCGTAGCCCTAATGTCCTAGGACCTTGGTAAATGGCCTAAAACCTTCCCTGGGTTAACCTGTGTAACTATGCAAAATTTCAAAGCAATCGGATGGACGGTTTGGTAACGCATAAAGGACAAACAGACGGACATACACTGAATTTTATATATATAGATATGTAACAACAGATGTTTCAATTATAATACAGTAAGCCTTTTCGTTGACATTTTCTTTGTGTTTGCTTTTATTTTGTTAACACAATCTAAAATAAACGGTACCAGAAACTGGCACAAACATATTTAAATTATTAAACAGATTCACTGTGACTTCATAATTGTATTAAAGTAGCAGAGTAACTAATAAATAATAATAATAATTACTAGCGAAACGATAATTTTGAAAAAGATGCGGTTTTGTTGCATATGGTAGGGTACATTAAGGGCTACAAATAAGACAAATTTTATCAAAATCGTTAGAGCAGTTTTTTTTATAAAAGAATTAAAATTAATTTTTTGGGGTGTTTTGGCCAAAATTGGAATTGTTTTTCAAAAAATTTTAAAACTTTTATTCGTTCATCTTTACAGGCCTAATTGACATGTTTGGTGAAAATTTGTTCGAAATCAATCAAATAGTTTTCTCTTTACCTTTGTATACATACAGACAGACAGACATTTTGTAAACACTTTTATGGCTCAGGGGGTCCCAAAACGCATATTTCCACAATTTTCTCAACATCGATTTTTTTCGCGATCACTATACTTTCTCTATACTACGGTACGGTGAGAAAGTAAAAACTGTTGGTTCTGAAAAATAATTTAACTGAATCTAAATCTGTTAAGTTGGTTGCTATGGTAATACGTTTAAATGCGCTCAACAATCGTATGCTGCTAAGCTTTTTCTGCTAACCAGCTGTTGCATCTCTTATGGGGCTGAAATCTGTGTACCCCTGAATTTTATATATTTTACGCATTAAAATTAAAATATTGCAAAAAAAATTTTTTTTGTGTGTTATGACCCTATTAGAATGTAACTTAAAATTTGCATATTTATATATTTTAAGTAGTTTTTGCTTTACGTAGATTCTACATCAGTCAGGACAAATCCGCTTATATATATATATATTAGGGGATCTGCCCTTGCTCGCTTCGCTTCCCAACCCCGGTGGTGACCCATGGGGAACTCAATGTATACAGGTGATTGAATACTCTGATATTTTCACGGAATTGACGATTGCTCTGTACATAGCTACATTACCGTACGTAGGTAATGAAAGACGAGATCGAAATAGGCACGACCAGCTCCAATAGTTCGAACTACGGCATGCGTTGTAAATTCACCATCAGTATTCAAATAATTCGACCACGCAGCTGAACCGCTGACGTGAGTTGAGCAAATTTCCAAAATTAAATTCACAGGCCTATGTTTTAGCGTTTCAACCAACAATTTGGGAAATAGGTCTATTCACGACGGTGCTGAATAGCTGCAAAATGGTTCGCACGCCATTCCGCATATTGGGAGGACACAAAGCATTGCGTGCTTTGCACGCCATTCCGCATGTTGGAAATATCTTCAATACACAATGCATTGCGTGCTTCGCACGTAAACCCCATGGTAAAATCCACCACATGTCTTTGAACCGGGTACTTCTATTTTATTTTACGTTTTGATCGTTTTGGTCGCGTAAAAAAACAAAATGTGCAGAATAACTTCCTACATTTATATTTGTAAAAAACATTAATTTTCGTAGGAATAATCTAAAACATAGTTACTTCCAGTCATAAAACGTGCTTCCGATTGTTGGATTTTTTTGGCTAGCGAACTCGTACAAGCGACGTAGACAAACAAGTTTGGACCAAATCGGACTTAAAATGCGGCCGCTAGAGTGCGAACACATATATATCTAAACCTAAATATACATAGACTATATATACATATATCATTTTTAATGACACCCAAAAACGTGTTCTAGGGACCATGATCGGTGCTCATTTGCTACTCCCGACCTTGGGTCTTACCATAAGGGCCACTGCAATAGCTCATTTTCCCTATGGAAATTCGCTAATAAGTGCATTTCTAGGTTAAATAATGTATTTGAGTCATTTTAAATAAGCTAGTGTTGTTGAAACTTGAACAGTTATATGGTACTGTGCAGCTGTAATAATAGATAAAACTTCTCTTCAACTTTACTTTTAGAGCAAACTAAATCAATACTGTACTCTGATTACAAATACTTGACTCCAGTATTACAACACTATTTGTTTGACAAACTTAACGACACGACTTGTTCTTTTATCTGTTCAATATAAAACAAAGAATCTTTACAACTTTACTTTGTATAAACAAAATAACAGACACTGCGCCAATAAAAACTGTTCTGGTGATGTTAAAATAGAATTTATATTCAGTTCACATATTTCATCAGTCCGTGTTTACGTCGCGTTTAAGTTACAAGATGTTTATTGTGCTACGTGAATTGGATATTGTTTAGATGCACAGGCAGGCAACTGGTAATATCAAAGAAATATGTGTTGAAAAGAGCCAAAAGAAACTTTTAACGAGTGGCAAGAGATAAGTCGATATGTTTGCTGTAGTAACACATTTGCGTAGGTTCTAACCAACTAACTGGTGTTCGATTTTCTTTTTAAAAAAACATTTTAATTCAAATTAATTATATTAATACAGTTAATTATATTAATTATAATATTAATTAATTAAAAATATTTGTATTAATATAACAAAAACATAACGAACACGTTGAGAAAAAAAATCAATATTTATAATAAATGTAAGCGTGTTTTTATAAGATATTCGAAAGTTGACCACCATATTGGAAAATGGCGGCATTCACAAATATTTTAACTATATTTTTTATTTCTCCAAAAAACAAGGAAGGTTCCCCATTTAAAGTTTGCTGATTTATAGTTTACAAGATACCAATGATGGCCCATTTTAAAAAGACACACTGTACAACCCTATTTCTATATTTTCTAAACGGTGTATTGTTATATTTTTTAAGTGTACTTACATTTTTATAGGCGCACCTCGGCGCTATGTTTGCTGGCAGTGAATCGAATTTTACCGCCACGCATTTTCTCATGCATTTTATGAAACGCTCTATTCCGTCAGCTTGAAAAAGTTTTGGTCTTGCCGAGATTCGAACCAGCATAATCCATTACCATAGACTAGCGCATTTACCGGTTAGCATTGCTAATTTAGCGTATTAGAGTTGTGTATATAAGTGTAACAGATTGTCTTACGTCATAGGCTTAGTGTGTTTTCTTAAATGTATTTACATCCGTTACCACAGCAACCAATCAAATAAAATATCAGAAAAAACAGTTGATTCGTATGTATAACAATTAATTTAGGTTAGGCCTAGACTGATGACTAACACATGTTTCTTGAATGTATTTACATTCATTACCCTAGTAACCAATTAACAGATAAACCGTTAATTCAGATGTCCAGCTTAACAACACAAAATAATTTCCATAATATATTTTATATTCATCAGATTATCGCCATAGAAGTTTACACTTCTCCAGTGGGTGGCACACAATTTTTATAATGGTTTTAAGGTTTATTAAATAACTAGGGGAGACCCTAACGTTCTCCGCACGCCAACAACGTTAGAACCTTCTATATACACATAATTATATCTACTTATATAAAGCTAGACGGTAGCACTGATTTACTGACATTAATTATTAGGCACTTCCCGTAATCGGACCCCATCAATCTTATACTTGAATTAAAGCTCTCGACGAGAAACTTTCGGGAAAATTGTCAGAATTTAACATTTTTTAATTTTAGGAGCACCTTTTGGGCGGGAAAGATTTTTTAGATATTTTCAATTTCTTCATTTTCCCACTTTGAGCGCATTTAGTAAGAAAGCGGTAAGAGATAGCAAAAAATGTTGAATACAAAAGTTGTAGAAAATTCAATTTCAAAGAAGAGATTTTCCGTCAGATTCAAGATCCAATCATCCATTTAGCCACTATTTATCCGAAAAGGGAGGCTCCGCCCAACGTCCTTAAAGCTAGACGATTTCACTGATTCACTGACATTAATTATTAATCACTTCCCGTAATCGGACCCCCCTCAACCTTATACTTGAATTAAAGCTCTCGACGAGAAACTATTGGGAAAATTGCCAGAATTTAACACTTTGTAATTTTGGAAGCACCTTTTGGGCGGGAAAGATTTTTTAGATTTTTTCAATTTTGTCATTTTCCCACTTTGAGCGCATTTAGTAAGAAAGCGGTAAGAATAGCAAAACAATTTTAAATACAAAAGTTGTAGACAGGACGGGGATGGAAATGATTCGCCGTCAGTTTCCACTACAGTTAGCATTTGGTCTTACTATAAACAAATCACAAGGGAAAACCTTGAATATTGTCGGAGTGGATTTGAGAAATGATGTGGACAACTGTACGTAGCCCTCAGTAGAGTAAGGAGTTCCAACAACATTAAGGTTCTGGTACCTTTGAATAGTATTGTTGATGGCGTTGCTCACTGTGCCAATGTTGTCCACAAGCAACTCATCAGTTAATTTTAAACGAATAATTAACATTGATTTTTAAGAAGATAAACAATCGTATTCTACTTATAAAACCTACTAATAAATAGCTGTAAAATTTTTTATTTTAATAAACTCACATTCTTAATTCAATAGTAACTTAATTATTTTCTTACTACTTTTATTTCTTATACAGATTAAAAGAAACATAATTAAAACTGCACAGGATAAGTAAATATTTGCAGCAGCGAATGGGCACAGCACATTGCAGCATTGGGTTTGTTGGTACAGCACCTAAAAAGTTCCGAAGACTGAGAAATTCAAGTGAGCGAAGCGACATTGCCTGCAAAAGGGGGTTGACGCATTGACGCAGGGGTCTCCCCTAGTATATTTATATATTTTTAAATCCTTTCTTATTGTGTCTCTGACCTCATAAGAATATACCTTTAAATTTTCGTATTTGTATCTTAAGAAGTTTTTGCTCCGCGTTGATCCTGTGTCAGTCAGTCAGTTAATCATTCAATCAGTATAAGCCCCCCCCCCAGCCCTTATTGATTAACATTACCCCTACTTTGTCTTACATTTAACAACAATAAATACTACGAAAATCAATAAATTTTAAAATTTACACCATAATCATCCAATAATTCCAAAACAATTCAATCAATGTAGTTTTTGTGTTTCGTTACCGCTGTAGGTTGAGAAGGTCGATTACCTCTGTGCCGTTTTAAGACATTCGCGCCACCTATATTTTTTTTTCTTTATTAAATATTACTTTTATCGACATTTACAACCTT
>JAGFPH010012850.1:0-28494 GCA_018207615.1 Philaenus spumarius | reverse complement strand
TGAACAAAATAACCATTTTAAACATTTCAAGATCAGCGCAACCTGTCGTCAGACATTGACACTACTTGAACCTTTGCTTCAAAAATCTCTCACTAAAAAATGCATTAGGTGGCCTATCTAGAACGTCCATAATCAAAGGTAATATGCTGCTGTCTGGAGACTCGTAAATTATCTATTCTAAATAGTTCTTACTTTCTTTAATAGAATGCACTGTTAGTTCAAATTTTGTACAGTGACTAGATAGAGAATCTAGACTAGAAATCTCTATCTAGTCACTGTAAAATTTTGAAAAACAATAGAAGTTCAACTTTCTTACCAGTTCTGTACAGTGCTGCACTCTGAGGGCTTATAAATGTATTATTACATAAATAGATGTTATTTTTGTTACTAGAATGCGCAGTTATACCTGATATTGAATTAAAGTTTCGGACCAGGTCCGTCATGTGCTGCACTCTTTATGCTTTCAGTTGAACTTTTAACTATTGACAGAAATTGTCATTAAATTTTAAGGTTGGTTTAGAAATTAGAAGTTTTAAGCGGTAATTTTCTACAGTACCAAAATAATTTTCGATCTTACTTTTTATAGGTGTGTAGTTGTTTTATATAAATAAATAAATACTTGAATTGAATTTATTGGCTACTAAGAACATGAAATGCTCACAAGTTCGTGTTGTTTTCACCATACTATTTTTGTTGTTGTGTTATAGAAATGGCCGTAGCTGTTCCGGGTCACAATTTTGGGATACAAATTTTGAAAATAGTATGAGTGGTATCGTTTTATACATTTTTGGTTACGAAAAACCCGATTTTTACAGTTAAAAAGTCGTAACACGTAGGGGTCACGATTTTGGAGCCAAAATTTTGAAAATACCGAGAGTGGAAACATTTTATACATTTTTTGATAAGGGAAACGTAATTTTGAAAGTTAAAAAAGTCGTAGAGCGTCGGGGTCACGATTTTGGGGCCAAAATTTGAAATATGGTCTGGGGTATGGTTTATTAAGTATATTTGGCTTTGGAAAACCCGATTTTGATATAGAAATAATTTTAGCGATTTGGGGTTACACTTAATGGGGTCAATATTTTGAAAATATCTTGTGCTGCAGCGTTTTATATGTTTTTGAGTATGAAAAAAACTATTTTGATATTTAAAGCACTGCAGCGCAAAAGGGTCACAACATTTGGGCCAACTATTAGGGCCTAAAATGCTGTAAACTTTCAAAATAGAGTCTGTTTAAAATTTTTAATTTCAAATATCTTACAAACCTCTAACATTAAAAAATATTTACAGTACAAAAAAGTAAATGTGTGCGGTTGTGGGACCCCCGTCAGGAACGAAGCTCATCACACATTTCTTCCATTATTTTACCAGCCTTAATGGCAACATAGACACATAATTTTAACATTTTAATTGCCTTTTATTATTAGATTATTTTTTATACAAATATTTACTGTTTCCATACGTTTTTTGTTATTATAATAAAGATGTAGAATTAATTATAACATCAAAGCCAAGATGGTAAACACAGTTAAATGTCCATTCATTGGAAATACATTCAATAAACATAAAATGTTCTTTCATCAGTCTAAGCCCTAACCTAAAATTATTATTGTGTGTGTGTGTGTTTAACTTATTTTACCTGTCTTAACAGCCGAATACATACAATAATTTTAGGTTAGGCCTAGACTTAAAATTACTTTCTAGGCCTAACCTAAAATAATTACTGTATGTAGGCTATGGTGCCGTTAAGGCAGGTAAAATAAATTAAATACAAAAACAATAATTTTAGGATAGATCTAGACTGATGAACAAACATTTTATGTTTATTGAATGTATTTCAGCGCTTGACGATAATATCTAAACTACGCAGGACGAGACCGATTGTCTCCAAAACAATTGATGAACCAAAACACATGTTTCTTTATTGCATTTACATTCATTATTGCCATAGCAACCAATTTGGTAACATTTTTTCACTAGGCCTACTTGTATTTTATATTTGTCATTGCCTTATCAACAAATTAATAACACTTTTTTTTGTTATGCACTACATTTTCTATTTGTTAACCCTATTAGCGTCAGGCAACGATAATTCTCATCGATTGCGTTCGGCTACATACCGGCATCCGAGTGTCAGGCAACGGGAATTTTCGTCGATGCGTTTAAATCAAAATTGGTGCATCAAAAATAATAGTAGTAATATTATATATCATTGTACTTAGCCCATTCTGACGGTTGATTTGGTATATTGTTTATTACACTATGACTTATAAATATCTCGCAAAAAATACACAAAAATTCAAAACATGACAAAATAAGCATTAGTCTGTCTCGTGACAGCAAAAAATAAACGGACTTTTCCTCTTATCTTATCATAGACTAAATATTGTCTGACAAACAAGTTATGTCATTGCATAGATCGAGACCTGTATATTTTGTATTTAGGCTATAATTAAATAATTTTTATTATTTTTCCAAAACCTTTTCTTTTGAAAATTTGGTTACAAATTTATTTATTTTACCGTTAGCAGAGCAAAATAGTTGCAGAAAAATAAAAAATATTTAATCTATATAGCAATGTTTTCCATACTTTTCTAAACAAGAAAATATATAATAGTATACACTTTTACTTGAATAGGATACATTCCGTAAAGTTTTCAATATGTATAGGTCATTTTTTGCAAATTGCTAATTTTTGTTATTTTACTACAAAACATTGTTTTATTTTTTAGGAAGATTTAAAAAAATTGTTTTATGTAATGAAAATTTTTTCTACATTTTATACAATTTGGATTTATAATGTTTTTTTTTCTACTTTCCCAAGAGCCTTTACTTTTGAAACGTTTGTTTACCAATTTAATTTTTTTCCGTTCAAAACGCAAAATAAGTTATAGAAAAAGTTTTTTTAATATTTTATTTATACAGAAATGTTCTCCATACTTTCTTCAACAATAAAATGTATAATAGAGTACACTTTACATGAATAAGATACATTTTATAAATTTTTAAGTGATAATGTGTTCAAGCAGTGAAAAAGTGCCTGACGCTTAGAGGTATATCTAGCAGTAATTGGCCTGACGCTTAGGGTTAACTCCTACCGCAACCCGCGTTAACCCTACATATATGGCAGTGCTATAGCGAAAATTGAAAAGCCGTTTGTAGCGTTTTGCAAGCATTTTTTAGTTTCGTAGTTTAGTTATAAATAGAACTGTATAAAAACATTTATCAATTTCAAATTTATTATTTTGAAAACCAGTTTTTAAGTTCCAAATACATGACTGCTAACAAAACTAGGTCTAGTTTGAAACGTAATATACTCTTTGCCCAGAAATGAAATATTATTATAACAAAGTGTAGAGGATAAATCAAAGAAAAGAACGGTATACTTGCCTTTCCTTAGTTCACAAAAGTGTTTGAGTTATCTTTATTTGAATAACAAAACGACATCAATTAATAAAACTTCCCCGACGATATACAACGGGCAGGAAGGGTCACTTGAATAACGTGGGAGTGAATGCCCTAATTATGTACTTTACACTGCTGTCTAGACGTACAAAAAACTGGTTTATTCTAGTTTAATACCCACCGTTAGAAAGGTCAAACTGTTCTCTACAAAATGATGTAAAGAAATCTGTCAAAACATGTGATATAGTAGGCGTTATTCTCGGTTGACAAATGGGCTGTTTCATTGATTGAAAAACTGTCCAATCGCAAGGTTTACAGAAATCGTTGTCAAAAATCGTGTAAAATAGTAACATCTGATTGGAAGGCACTATTAGAAAGATAAAATCTTGACGAATCCAATGGTATTTTTATAATCTCGATAGAAATACTTCTGTAGATTGTCTTGAACGTGTAAGAAGTGGGAAATAACAGTACAATTGTATGCATATTCACGCTTGGAAACAGCTGTAACCCGATCAGCATATTTTAAAATGATGATTACGTATGTAAATATACGTTTTACGAAAAAGTTTTAAATACAAAAATTAAAGTTTAATTGATTAGCTTTTAATGGTGCCGGTTTTATTATGATTGGATGATTTTAAGTGTATTAAATAATGGAATATGCAAATTTATACAAATTCTCGCTATTGTCCGAGCTGAGCTGGTTGCATTCTACGCCCGAGAGAGCATCCCAAAGTACAGTCTGCCATTACAGGGTTAAGGAACTTTGTTCCAAAAAAACTGTAAGTAGACTACAGTCAGGCATGTCGTTCGAGGTTTTGTCGCCCCAAGCAAAATTTGTGAGTCCCGCCCCGTACCCCATAAAATTCCCCTTCACAAACAAGCATGAAGCACATTCAACCACCATTTTTATATATAAACAATAAGTACTATATTTACATAAAACTATATGAAACTATATGCCCACAGGTATTAATATAATTATAGTCTATATACGCACAATCTTAATCTGCTATGATTAAAGTAGCTTATATAGGACTACAAAAGTAATGAATCACTATATACCTTTTAGTTAAATACTACTCGTCCTAATAATAAGTATCAATACGTATCTTTTTATTGGAAAAGCGTCACTTCCTATTCCTTATTTGGTGATCTTTCTTGGATTACTTATTTAGTGATCTCTTAATCAGATCATTTTCAAATCCTTTTGCCACTGTCACAGGTAGTGTTAGCAATATTCCGCAACACTTACATTAGGTGCAAACCCATACTCCTTTATCATGTTCAAAGTTTCTAAAGGTGTACTCTTGGGATTGACAATAGTTGAAAGAACTTTAAGTTCATCTTTGACATCAACATAACTTCAATTCACCGCCAGTTTAAAGCATCACATAGTCTGGTGCATTTATCTGATAAATCTTCAGGTGACATGTCTTTAATTCTACTGATATCATAGAGGCAATCAAACAGCTCACTATGACACTTAATTTGTTGAAATCTTTCACTCAATGCACTAATGGAACTGCCCAAAACTTTGAAGTAGAAGTCAACCATATACTGCATCTCCGGGTCGAGGCCTATACAATCATCTTCTGTCTATCAATTCATCATAATTGAATTGTCTCTTTACCGTTCTCCTTCTGGCACATACTGTGCCTCCAATTTTTGTTTCTTTCTTGTCTTATTTTAGTAGCAAGTTCTTTGGCCGTTAAATATCTTTGAAATTTAAAATCACTTCTAACAGATTTGAAATAATCTTCTGTCTTTTCAAATAAACTGACACCTTGTGATACTACCACCTCAACACTTTACAGGGTTTTGCCGACAACATTAATTTGAAGTACGCTACCGGTAATATGTCGTAAAGTACCATATACCTAATATAATACAATAATATATATAGCCTATTCTAAAATATCCATGTAAAGTAATACCTATAACAATAGCTGTTAGATATTTTGAGAAAAAGACTAATATAAAAGACTAAATCAATGCTATATAAAAATGTATGTAATTTATTGTTCAACTGTTTTAACACCATACTTTGTAAGTTAGGTTTTTGTTGTTAATTGTTCGGGATTTTTTTGTTTGTTTTGTTTTTGATCTAAGTAAAATAATGTATTTATTATTTATAAATGTTTTAAATGTCAACACCACAAACTTTGCCGCCCTCTAAAATCGGTACGTGTTGCCACCAACCCCTAGGACCGGGCCTGGGCATCACCCAGTCTGCTACAGTTGGAAAACACAGTTCGAACATGATTTCTGGCAGTAAAAATACCCACAAGAAGGAGCCTCAACGATAGTACTGTAGAGTCCCGATATTTCGAGTTGAATGGGACCGAGAGTACCTCGGATTGTTAAAAACTCGAATTACACGGAATATGTAGAGGTTAAGATAAAACTACTATTTATAGACCTCGTATCTCCGAAAAAATTAAAGTTTTATTAAATATACACTATTTTGTATAGAACATTGAGGTAAAAAAGTAATTTCATACACAGTAAAAAATAGAAACTTAGTTATTAATGAAATCATAAATAGTTTTTTGTTAACTACTGTACGATCTTGCGATGTAACGCCAGGGGGATACGGCAGTGCCGGGAAAAGTTTGTTTTGATGTTATTTCTGTATATACAGTAGAACTTGGATAATTCAAAGTCTTTTAATTCGAAATTACCGTTAATTCTAAGTTTCGGTTCGGTCTCTTGAACTTTATATGATGACAATTTAAAAAAATTATGGATAATTCGAAGTCAACTTCTTTAATTCGAAGTAGTTTTTCAACACTAAAAATAAAATCTTGTGCTGTGGAAGGGATCACTGGATACATAGATCACTTTCTGGTAGAAGGGGGCTGGACATAGGGAGCAGGACATACGTGTTTGTACACGTATTGTAATTCTAGATGCGGTACTGTACCGGTTTCCAAGAATTTTGCCTCCCGAAAATTCTCTAGGTACCGATACTGTAGTTTGTCGTTGATGCTCTGCCCAATCTCTGTCTGTTGTTAAATCTCGACAAAACCTTTTGTAAACAGAACAGAACAATCATATTGTTTATTGACACTTGTACTGCGCATAACTCTATCCCCCTTATATGAACAATGTTACAGTTATTCCCCCCCCCCCCTCCCGAACATAACTTTAGTTGTACAGCCAATGGATCAGGGCATTATAAAAAATATTAAGCATTTATACCGGCAACTTATTGTACAAACGCTCTTGACAGATTCATTCGAAAACAAAAATTTAAAGATCGGTATCCTTCAAGCAGCAAGAATGTGTCACAATGCATGGTCACATTCAATGCTATTTGTGGCTCGAATTACACGGAAGGATGGATTATTGAGACTCGAATTACCAGAACTCTGCTGTATTTTCAAAGGGAAGTTTTCTTTCAGTAACTGGTACCTCTTACCGATTAAAATCAATTGTGTACAGCCGAGCATTGTGTCAGCATTAGCAATAGGAATATGAAAAGTGATAGCCTACTTCATGGCTGTAGGCCTACAAATTCTTGATATAAAATTAATACACAAATTGTTCCAGCTCTGCTAACTCGCATGGCCATCGTGAGTGGACATATCATTACGTGTCTATGGAAACCTATTTTTTTTTTTTAAATTATATTATTTTCTGCGTAAAGTGCTGAAGTCTGTATGGAACTCATGAACTTTGTGAACAAGGCATGATTGCTTTTCCGCCTTTTATAAAAGCTGTGTTGAGCTCAATAATATAACCTCTATATTTTCACTCAGTGCAAGTCGTTATTAGTGTCATGATAAATCATTGATAATTATAATACTGTATCATAAAGTTATGGAGATAGATAATTTAAATTAATTAAGTTATAATGTCAGTTTGAACAGTTTTAAAACATTTTAAAATTTTACTATAGTTTGTCATTTAAAAACATGACTATTGTTTGTTTCCCAATTTGGTATTCATAATACAGAACAGAACAGAACATTTATTGGTCCTTCAGCACATGTACAACATTGCAATAGACTTCGTCACATACAGTTTAGTCATTAAAACTAACATAACTAATATTAAACACAGGCTTACCAAATATTTACATCAAATTCCAAATAATCCGCCACGTTACAAAATGGGTGCTTTTTCAGCCAACCATAAAAAGTATGATATAAATCATCATTTGTCAAGTTTTGAAAAGTGGCAGGCAGTTTATTGAATAGTTTAATTCCTAAAACCAAATGATAATTTTTGGATTTATTTAATCTATGTCTTGGTTGTTCAAGAATATGACCAAATCTTGTATTATGATTATGAATGAAACCTCTAACTTGATACATATGTAAATTATTCTTTACGTGCATTACTACATCAAAAATATACAAGTTTATAACCGTTAAAATACCAGTTTTAATAAACAATGGCTTGCAGTGTTCCAATTTATCAGAGTTTGTTAATATTCTCAAAGCTTTTTTTTGAAGAATTAAAATTGTGTGAATTCCTATTCCATTTCCCCAAATAAGAAGGCCATATCTCAAAATACTTTCAAAGAAAGCAAAGTACGCTATTTTTAAATATTCAAACGTTACTTGGCTCTTAAGATTTACTAGTAAATAAATTACCCTTGATAATTTTGTCTTTACATAATCTATGTGCACAGACCAGGAGAGCATACTATCAATTTTTATACCAAGCAACGTTACAACTTTTTCATAAGCAGGCTTATAACTATGTTTATATTTGTTTTGTAGAGTGACTAAAAGTTTTTGAGTTTTTTCTTCATTTAAAAACAGTCCATTTACCTCAAACCAGTCGTTTGCTTCTTTTAATACACTAGCTGCTACATTATCTAATTGAAAAATGTCTTTGTGACTAACAAGTAAAGACGTGTCGTCCGCATAAATTGTTGAGGAACATGAAACATTTAAACTTAAATCATTAATTAAAATCAAAAACAATATTGGTCCCAACACCGAACCCTGTGGAACACCAAGAGTAGTATTAATTGTTTTTGATTGTCTGCCATTTATATCTACAAGCTGTTTCCGGTCCCTCAAATATGACTGAAAAATGGCTAATTCTTTTCGATGAAACCCATAAAATCTCATTTTTCCCAACAAAATATCAGGCCTAACACAATCAAATGCTCTACTCAAATCACACAGTACGACCAGAGCAGGACAATTTTCTTCCAGTTTTTCTAGTAGGTTTTTTACTAGAATATCTACAGCTTTTGTGGTGGATTTCCCATTTCTGAATCCAAACTGACTGTCACTGAACAAATTTAAACCCTCAAAATGCGCACATACTTGCTTCTTTAGAATTTTTTCCATTATTTTTGCCATTACCGGAATACATGAAATAGGATGGTAACTTTTCGGCTCTTTACTATTACCCTTTTTAAATATTGGTACTACCCTTGAAAACTTTAAACATATGGGAAATTCACCTTCTCTTATACATAAATTGATACAATATGTTAGTGGTTCTAAAATAATGTGAATAATTATCTTAATTAAATTACTAGATAGACCATACACATCATTGGTATTTGAATTTTTCAGACGTTTTACAACTTGAAGCACTTCTAACTTTGTTACTTCAGATAATACAAATCTGTCACACTGATAACTACCTAGATATTGATAAGCACTTTCAACTGAAGATTTAACTTTTCCACTTATTTCTTCAACGGATGACACAAAGAAATTGTTAAACTCATCTGGTGTGATGCCTTGATCTGCGTTGAATTTACCAGCCTTCCCCGCCACTCGGTTGATCACTGTCCAGGCTGCCCTGCATTTGTTCGTTGAGCTTTCAATGTATTTCTCATTATTTTGCTTTTTAGCAATTTTAAGAGCTGTCCTATACTGCTGTTTTAATCGTTTCAGCTTGTTTAAGATATCACTATTTTTCCTCTCTTGGAATAAATCTCTTAGTAACAAGATATTATTTTTCATCTTCTCAAGCTTTGGAGTATACCATTTTAAATTTCGTTTATTTGAATATGTTATTTATATAATATAAATATGAGGTTTAAAATACTACCGGGTATGCAGTACCATGTTTTCTATTTCAAATAAGTTATATTTGTCAATAAACAGAGCTTACTGGATTTATAAAATATTCATGTTTGCTCTTTAACCTACATGTCAAGTGAATTCAACAAAACAATTCCGAGCTGGTGAAGCTGTCCTGTCATAGTGGCAGCCGTGTACGAACGAGCGGCCACCCACGGTGGCCATGATTCTTGAGAAGCTTATGGGAAATAATACAAGTTGTCTATGAGTCGGGTGTGGCCACTGGTAGCGCAAAGGGTAAATAAAATATACCTACCCAAAAATAGTTTGAATAGGTAGGCATATATTGTCATTTGATACTGAGATATCAGTAGCATTGTGTAGAAAGTGGAGCCATTGAATAGTCATGTACAAAAACATTATGCAATAAAAAATATGTAACTTAACTTACCTCAACTCGTATTTTTGGAACTTTGGAGAAATATGCAATGGTCGATTACATATTATTATAATTATAACATTTGTGCTTTATGATCTCTATTAGGGTTTCCTATCTTTCCTTAGAAAGAGGATTGGGAAGTATCGCAAATACCAAAACCCCGGCCGTATAAAAGTAATGATTTTCTCCCAAAATGTGGAGACCAGAGGTAACCTCCGTGAAGCGCCTGATGGAATGCTAAGAGATAATGGTAAAACAACTGGCAAAAAAATTTGCATGTTGTTAGACATGCACTTTTCACACACGGATGTTTGCACAATAATTCACTGTTGTTTTTTTTAACAACGCACTAACAATTATTTTTGATCAAATATGCTTAACCCTAGAACCGGCAGCTTTAACGAAAATGGATTTTTTGGCGTGTGCAAGCATTTATTAAAAAATTCGCCAAAAATAGTAAATGAACCCCAATCCAAAAGTGTTCCATAGCATTTTTGTAGAAAAAGGTTCAAAAACTTTATATATGCCAGTAAAAAAATGATAGATGTAAAATTTACAAAGTTATTAGCTCAAGAAACAAAAAATGTTCAGTTACGAAAAATAAAAGTTCAACTTTAAGTCTACATAAAAAGTAGTAAACATTTTTTGTAATTTATTTATTCCATAAATATAAAAAAGTTTCTTAATTTAGTTCTAAATAGAACTGTATAAAAACATTTAACATTTTCAAATTTCTTATTTTGAAAACACGAATTTCTATGTTCCTACTACAAGTCTGCTATCAAAAGTATGCCAAGTTAGAAACGTAATTTACTAATATATGCTTTGCCCAAAAATGAAATATTATTATAACAAAGTGTAGAGAATAAATCAAAGTAAATTATCTTTTAATAAAAGTGTTTGACTTAGAATTATTTGAATAACAAAAGTTAGAAAAATATAGAAAACTTTCGTCTGTACAAGATGCGCGTGCAAACTCCTATGTCTAGCCATGTTGTAAAAGTCCGTTAGGCTTCAGATTCGAACGTTAGATGAGACCGTATTAGCAGTCACTTTCCCATGGTCCTACACAATAAACTGTTTAAATATAGCATATTTGGTTTACAGGGAAAGATAGCTTGAAGTATTATGTTTACAAAGATACCAAAATATCTCTAAAAAACGATTGAGGTCACACAGATATCACGTGAAATAAATAACGCTGTTTATTGGTTGGAAAACTGACCAATTGCAAGGGTCTACAAAACCACTTACAACTTCAGAACTATTTGTTCGATATTTGATTGGATGGAAGTTTTGGATAGGGGAAATTGTGATGAATCCATCGATATATAGGTTTAACTAAGAAAACCTACTGGGCGGGCTTTAGAGATTGACAAAAGTTGAGTTATTTCGTTATGTTTTCTATGAATTTTCGGGCGCCGTTTGATTTGTAGAAAATTAATAAACTGCAACGATGATTATGTATGTAAATGTACGTTTTAGAAAGAAATTGTAAATACAAAAATTAAAGTTTGGAAATATTATCTTTCCAATGGTGTTTTGTCTTTTTGAGATTGGAAGATATTTAGTGGGTCAAATATTCAATACAATCACTCGTTACAAATGTGTTGGAGCGACGGTACATTATGTACCGTCTGCCGGTTCTAGGCTTAAGAGATAAAGACAAAAGAACTTACCTTGAGGTTTATGGACATCCATTTCCCCAATATATATACTTGCATGATACATAGTTATTTTGTTAAGTAAAGTTCTAAAGTATATTTTTCGAAAATAACTTTAATGATCAAAGAACTTACCGTGACCTTCATATGTTGTCAGACAAGCGTTTTTTCCTCGCAGATCAGCTAGACTGTTGATGTTAGAACTCGCCTTAACAATTGCAGAAACATACACAGCATCTTTAGCGTGCAAAGGACTTTGTACCAGTAGAGGTTCTAGCTTGAAGTCTCTGGAAGAAAAAATGTAATCTACAAATCTTTGTTTCTGTAGTACGGTAGAACCTTGCTTATCCTATGTAATTGGGACCGAACAGACCTCGGATAGTAAGGTAGGCCGTGAGAAAACTAATGAGGTGCAAGTTCCTGCGTCTCTACATCGTTATTTTGTAGCCATACTTACTTTAAAATATATTTTATTTGACTTTAAAAAATATATTTTTAAATAAACAAAGAAGGTTTGATAATGTACTCAAATGAAAGAAATTGCATACTTGTAAGCTGCCGTAATAAATAAAAACTACAAACATAACGCCTCTGAAGTTTTTTCATGCTAGCTTTTTCTTCACTGACTGTCTAGCCTCTTCTTTATTTGAATACCGTTGAAATACCCACATTTCAATTTCCGATCTATTTCGCCTCCAATCCCCCACAAGTCACATCCCCAACACCTAACTTGTCACTTTTCTTATTGAATCTAATCGTTTAATTGCTTCCCATTTTTGATTTAAAGATAAAACAAGACGCTTTCGCTATCCACTCATAATGACAATCTCATCCACAAAGTTTAACTACCAACTAAAACCAAATACAGTAGCAGGGGGACGGAACAACTCGTGGGAAACGATGGTGGGTCCTAAATACG
The DNA here is from genome assembly GCA_018207615.1 of Philaenus spumarius. NCBI lineage: Eukaryota > Metazoa > Arthropoda > Insecta > Hemiptera > Aphrophoridae > Philaenus > Philaenus spumarius. The sequence continues at coordinate 16,062 of JAGFPH010012850.1, read as the reverse complement.
ATACCGAGAGGAGAGGAGTGTTAACAGGCCCAAGACTGCTTCGACATTCATTATATTAACTATCTGCTAAACCATAACATTGCGTTGGGTAAGGAGCGGAAATGTTTTCAGGATGTACTGTAGAAGGCAATCGACAGATTTATTTTCTTTCTGTTCAATCTAACACAAACATTTTTACTATTAATATAGGCCTACTTATTGAGAGATCCTCTCCACTTTATCGAAATAAATTACGTTAACTTACATGTAGATTTTGACAAAATTATTATTTTTTAAATTTACCTCGGTTACAGTAAGTAATACTAGAACTTGGATAACCAAGTTACTTCTGTATATTGAAGTGGAGACTTGGATTTTTATTTAACAAAATCTTAGAATATAATAGATATTGTTAAAGTTATAGCTATTGTTCCGCAATTTAAAATTAGCACTACGATTCTGTTTTCAACTGAAGAAATTCTAATAAAAATTTATTTATTAGTAAAACATGACATGATAAAAGTAGTTGAAAATGTCGCAAATTTAATATGGATGAAATTAAATAACTTTTATTTCTCTTATACTTTCTACACGAACTAAGGCAAACTTAACTTAGAATAATACCTAGATGGGAGTGCCTGTGGGTAGGTTAGCGGTTGGTTGTACATATGAAAATTTTTATGTACAACCAACAGCTTTTTCAGGAAGGGTCATTTGAATACCGTGGGAACCTATGCGCCAGACGGTCTCACTAGAATGCCCTAATTATGTACATTTCATTGCCGTCTAGACAAACAAAAAACTGGTTATTTCTAGTTCAATTCCCACCGTTAGAAAGGTCGATCTTTTCTCTACAAATTGGTGTAAAGCAATCTGTCAAAACATGTATTATAGTAGGCGTTATATCGGTTGACAAATGGGCTGTTTCATTGGTTGAAAAACTGTCCAATCGCAAAGGTTTACAGAAATCGTTTGAATAAATCCTGTAAAATAGTGACATCTGATTGGAAGGCACCATTAGAAAGATAAAATCTTGACGAATACAATGGTAGCTTTATAATCTCGATATAAATACTTCTGTAGGTGGGCTTGAACGTTGAAGAAGTGGGAAATAACAGTAAAATTGTTTGCAGATTCGCACGCGGAAATAGCTGTAGCCCGATATGCATGTTTTAAAACGATGATTACGTAGGTAAATATGTCTTACGAAAAAGTTGTAGACACAAAAATTAAAGTTTAATTCATTTCCTTTCCAATGGTGCCAGTTTTATTACGATTGGATGATTTTAAGTGGATTAAATTATCGATTATGCAAATTCTCGCTAATGTTCGTATTTGCGCACGAGAGACAGCAGTCTGCCACTTTGAGGGTTAAATGATCAGGTGTTACATGTAAACAGGACTGAGCACATATTTCTCTAATGATTGTATTGACGTTTTTCTATAAACTGTGAACCAGAATGCACAGTTTGCGACAAATAAAGTGGATGAATTAGATATTCTTTTATATTCCGTGAAATCTCATGTTTTTGTCGTTACTGAGCAAGTTTTAATCAAGATGATATGAAGCAATTTAATTTATTAAATTGTAAACTAGGATTAGCATATCGTCGACTAAAAATAAAGAGACTTTACCCATATTAAAAAAGCCGCCACATTGTTCCGGATACAAGAGGTTTTATTGTAAATAGTTTTTTATGTTTATTTCTTTGATGTAAAATAGTTTATATATTTTTGTATGTTTTATTTGAATTAATTTGTATTGTATTCTTATCATATACACTATGTATGTTGTGTAATGTGACAACTCAAATATTTACTGCAGCAATGCTATTTGTACACCAAATGATGTTAAACAAACTAAACTAAACTATTTTATTATCTATGTTTTTTCAGCACTATGCACTATAAACATAAGCTTACCTGACAGCCGGGAACAATTCATCGATGTCGGTTATAACGACATCATTCAACCCCGAAGCGACAGACACAAAGCAGTTGGGACTATGCGTACACGTAATTGATGGTTCCATACCAAAACCCTTCGCAGCGACGGCAAGCCATTCGCATTTAGCTTGTTTTTCCGTTGTGTTTGTACACAGTCTGACGGATCGAAAGCTTTGTCCGCATCGCACCATCGTGTTGGCGCTCAAGTAGCCGGGTATCTTCTCCAAGTAGTCGTGCGGAGTCGTTATCGGTAAAACTAGCGGACGAGAACGTGAACCAAACAATCTTGATAAGGCGGTATACTCCTTCAAGAATTGAGTGCTGTTGGTTGTGTTGAAAATCTCAAACAAAGTATGTTTCACTCCTTCAGCTTTCTCCCTGGAAAATAATAGTTAAAATACAAATTTAGTTGTTTGTTTTCCACTAAGGGGGTAAATAATTTATTGTATCCAACACAAATCTAGGTATTTCTAAACATAAAGTTATGTTTGTAAAATTAATAATTCAGTCATGCAGCTGAACCTGGGTCCTCAACGCTGACGTAAATTTCCAAAGTTAAGTTTTTACGTTTTAGGCTTCCAACCATTTGGGAAATTGGTTTACTCACGAAGGCGCTGAATGGCTGCCTCTGTGTACAAAATATATTAGTAGAATTTGTTTGTAGCCAGTCCAGCCCGGGCAATCCAGTCAAGTACGTAGGAGAACCAGAGCTGGCACAAAATGTCGCTGCTTTAAGACAATTTGTATTATAATATAAGACGTGTACAAATGTACAAAAATAACAACACTTTAACCATTTTTATGTCGAATGTGTGTTGTTATAGTATAGTGTTTTGAGTTAAATGTCAGCAATAAGATGATGTCAGTGAAAAAACAAGGATTGTTGAGACATAGGCCTACAAGGTATTAATAACCATTTATTTATAAATAAATCAACTAATATGAAAGCGAGTGTACGTATGAGCGTATGTACGTTGAGCAACATATAATATAACAGCTGATTTCACCTATCATCTGTAAACCCAATGTATATTATAGTTTGATATGTATTATATGTTTACAACTTCAATCGTTATAATTTCTTGTGAAGTTGATTTTTTAAATATGAGTTATAGAAATAATGTATGTTATAATTATACATTATAATATTTGCATAAGTGTCCTTAATAAGGAAGTTCTTATTGAAGAAGTAAGACTGTGGCCGGTGATGTGGGACTGTACGAAAGAATGTTATTGATTCATTTTTATGTCTCCATTTGCAATAGTTTAACAACTAAGTAATGTATATTAACAGTGACCGGTGTAACGGTAGCATGACCTAAAGAAAACTGTTTTAAAAATGTTTAAACTGTGTTTTTAATTTTATATGTGCAATAATTCGTGTTCGATATGTGTGTATGTGTGTGTTTGCTAAATTATGACGTGCTCACATGTGAGTAAAAATTTTATTTAAATTGTATAAAACCTGAAGATGGGAACGTGTTCCTGAAACGCGCGTAGTTTTACACTACAGAAAATAAGTTGCAAGACGGAAAAAAGGTATATATATATATTAATATTATACATATACATTACTTAGTTGTTAATGTTATTGAGATTCAAACCTAAAGGAAAGAGCTTGTCGATAAAGAAAGTACAACTTCGATTTAATACTGATTATCATCAAACATAATAATCATAATTATCACCACCCTATAAATATAAACAGAAATTGTTGCTCACGTAGCAAGCTGTGTGAATTGTCTGTATGGCTACATGTGCTACGCAAGAGACGCACGCTACATGCGGTGTATTGTGGCATTAAGAAAACTATGATCATATTTAGAATGATACAAATTAATGAACTACAACTTTTACTATTACGTTTATAGGACAAACTTGTTAAAATGTCACATAAATCATCAATGTCTTTACAAAATTTAATGAGGAAGCACAAAACCTGTAAAGATCTGCTTAAAAGGTGTTCCCACAAATTTTACCAACAAAACTTGGAAAATTAACTTGAAAAATCCGACTTTTGATTTTAAAATTACGTAATAGCAAAGTAAAGCAATTAAATGTTAGAGCAACAAATGTTACCTGTGGGCAGCGAGTACTGAGTTAGGTCTTCCGATCCAAAGACAAGGGTTGTCCGAGTTCAACGGCATTGTAGTTCCATCGGGACATAGGATACTCACATTGCTACATACTGATAAACTAGGCTGAAAAAATACAAATTTCATTTCAGTTTATCTTCACATAGTCAAACAGAATACCTTTGAGTAGTGTTCATTATGTTATGCTCAAATACCTTCATGACAACTTGAAACATAATTTAATTACATCTGTCAGGGTTGCTATGTTTAAAAAGAAAACTTGAAAACTAAAAATAAATTTATTTTACTCCCAAAACAAAACTATTTTCTTTAGGCGACTGAACATTTTATTTGTGTAAAAGATGTATTTAATGTTTTGAGACCTGTTATTACAGTTCATCTAATTTCAACCCCTCTAATCTGAACATCTGCATAATCCATTTCGGCCAGCGGGAATTTAAACAAATGTTAAAAACATAAGTTTTTCTTACACCTTTATTAACTGTCTTTGACGGTACAAATTGTGTAATTGATTTTAAACTAACTTCCAGATGGTCTGGAGACTTGAAATTTTTAACATAGCTCAGAAGTGGATGACAATGCAATAATATTGTTTCACACACACACACACCCGCACCAACAAATGCACGCACAGACACATGCACACACAATAATATAATAATGGCTTCTTGTAAACAACCCCACTATACATGGATTAAAACAACAACCTTTAATGTGAAATTAAAAAATTTATATAAAAAAATACATATTTAAATAGAAAATTTTCCAATAACAATCCAATAGGCTACAATGAATTCTAGAAAATTTTCATTTAAAAGGCACTTATGAACTAAAACATTTGAAACAAAAAACATGGGGTGCATGCAATATATAATTTATGAATAAAATATTCACCAGCAATATTATCTTGCAATGCAATTGATTTGAACTATCATTTCAGTTTTTGCTACTAGAGTTACTAGCTATAATTCTTACTGTTGCATCCACGCATGCATGCGCCCCAGGTTTTTCGTTTTGAATTTGGCAAGCAGTTTGATTTCTTTTAATAAAAGAATAAATGAAGACAAAAACTGGTATATGTAAAATCACCTATAGTGATTGCCCCAGTTTTTATGTAGGACAAACAGCTTGCTTCTTTAAAAAACGGTTTGAAGAACACTTACTTAAGAGATCCATCACGACAACCTCTAGTTTCGCTGAACACCTTATCAATAGAGACCATAAATTATACCGATATCCACACCAACTTGGAAACATTACACTTTTGTAATTAAGAGTAGATATATGGATTCGTTGGAGGAATGTGAAATGTATAAGTGTAAAAACGGATCGTCACAATGTCTTCAATGACAAACTTTTGTTTGAGTCTAATTTAATTTATGATATCGCCTTAAGGCCAGCCACTAAGGATGAGATAACTTCGTAATGGAATGTCATAATAGATATGAAAGGGAGGGGATTTAACACAAAGCTTGCCCCCACAGTTACGACCAGACCAGTGCCATGCATCACACGTGTTATTTTGTGATATGTTTAAATGTAATATTAGTGTTGTGTTGTATCATGTTGTGTTGTGTGTTTTTATATACTTTGAAGACGACCTCTGATGGAGTTATTTGACGTGTTGTATGTGTCTGAAGATGGAAACAGAGTTTTTCTGAAACTACGGTAGCCTTAATGAGGTGGTCTACAGACCACAGGCAGTGTAATGTTATGTTTTGCAATTTATAATAAAGATATATTTTAGTATATTAGTTATTAGAGTTAGTGTTTTGTATGTAAAGGTATTAACCAGTAAGACGGACCAGGAAGTACAGTATAAATACGGAAATTGTAACAAGGTCGCGTGAAAGTTCGTTAAACGCGGAACACGGAACTCGCTTTGCTATGGTTTGTTTTGGAGATGTCAACAGGAAGCTATATGGGTTATAAAGTATTATCCGAATCTAGAATCTGGGACAGAGGATTGTGGTCGATGGGCCAGAGTGGGTTTGTCGATAGGCCAGTTTGTTGTTAGTGTGTTGGGCCGGAAAGTTCGTCGTGCAAAGTGCGGCCAGGAAATCGAGACGGGGAAATCAGCTAGAAGTTTGGAACATCGAGATCTCAAGTGAAGGAGATACCTGTGAAGACAACACACTGAGTGAGCAAAGCAAAGTATTTTGGTCTATTGTTAGAGTTACGTTGTATTCAGAGTTTTGGGGTTATTCACATAAAAGTAACACGCTTTAGTTGCCAATACCGTAGTCCAGTCTGTCTTATAAAGGTCAATACCTAGTAAAAGAGATGTACGTAGCAAAAGTAAAGGCTAATATGTCAAACCATATATATATTTGTGCTATTGCATTGTATAAATAAATATAGAGAAATAAGTATTACCACTGAACCACTTGATTGTTATTATTGATCTGTCCCTTTGCTATTAACATATTAACTTAGAGTTTGAACCCGGGAAAAGGGTCTTAGTAAATTTCACCCCTAATAGTACACAGGTTCAAATATTTATTTAATGATTTCTTTTAAAATTCACCAACACCAATTTTATGGAATTATGAATATTTTTAAAGGATAAATTATTTTATACTTTTCAATTCTAGTGCCTTTAAAAATCGTGCTTAGAAAAAAACAATTTGTATTTAAATAGTTATTATTTATAGGCAGATAGAGGATCAGAAAGTATGGTGAATACCAAGACTTAACCTCCGTGAAACGCCCGATGGAAGGCTAGGCTTGATAGGATCCTCCCAACCTCAGTGCTGTACACTATTTTTCTAATTTATTTAGACCCGGTACGTGCATTATTGAAATTATTTCGTCAAAGCTGAAAATTTGCTGATCTGAACTAGGTTCGCTCAAAATTAGTGGAACCCTACTGTATTAGCTATTGATCAAATGAGTTTAACAAGTTCAGATTCTAATGTGATGGGTAAGTATAAAGATATGCATTGTTTGCAGATATTTAGTGTGTATTTAAAATTCCCGTTTTTACTTTGTCAAAGACGTTTACGATTACCGAAAAGATATAATTTGTGTTCGGTTGATAAATTTCTGTAAGTTTTGATAGCAGTGGTGCAACAAGTCTTGAAAAATGTTAAAATTTTATATAATTACGGTGAGTTTAAAGTAAACCTGAAAATGAAAGCGTGCGTCATCGAGTCGTCCCCAAGCTACATCTCCTAGACAGTCGGATAAGCAGAACAGAGCTCCTTGGCGACCCCAATACTTGTCACTGGCCGAGCACTGGCTGGGAATGTCACAAAGTCGGCAGAGATTTGGATAAGTAGCCTCTGAAAATATAATAGAATTGATATTAATCATCGATTAAGCAACACAGATAATAAATACTAAATTCAGACAGCAAATAATATATCTAATACATTTATAATTAACTTTAAAAAATTAAGTATTTTTGCAAACCAAAGTTCCATCTGCAATTCAATTTAATTTTCAATTATAAAATTTGAATCATATTGTCTATGATCAACATAAACTTCTTCGAAGGAGAATGAGCAGGCCTGGATTACCCATAAGGCCAATATAGGCCATGGCCTAGGGTGCAGGCTTGTGGGGGGGAGGCACATATAGCGGGGAAAACAAAACAAATTTTACTTCTAGTCAAGCGTGATTAAAGAACATCCAAGATGCACTGGTTCATATACTTCAAATACTTTGTTGATTGTGTTTTCCTGTACAAATGGAGTTTATAAGTGAGTATTGTTATTTAAGGTCATTTTCCTGTTTAAAAAGGATCAAGCAGTACTACAGTTCAAACATGACCCAAACAAAACTAACGCTCTCGCTTTTCTTAGCATTGAAAATGACGTAACAAAAACATTGGATTTCACTAGCACAATTCAATCATTTGCCTGGTCCAAAGCCAGAAAGAAGACATGTACATATTTTGATTGTCATTATACATAGAGATAGTGTTGTTTATTTAGTAGTATTTTATTTTTCAACATGCTTTCTTTTTAGTCAATAGTCAATATCTGCTTACTACAAATTACAAGTATTGCTTTTAATACATTTTGGCATTTCAATCGCTGTTATTGCAAGATTGATATAAATTTTGTTTGTTGGAAAATAGATAAAAATACATTCAAAAGGGCTAAAAATAAAACTGTGTTAGTAACTATAAAATGCCTAGCTTTAATAAAAATTAAGTCAAATAGAAATTGAATGCATCCATTACAAATAAGGTCAACATTTTTCCATGTGAATCACCACAAAGACTGCCAAACAGTGCAAAACTCATTAAAAAAAGCGTTGTTTGTTCATCCGTGTACTGTACTTAATCTGTTAGTTTTATTAGTATCTGTGGTATTTAAGCACTTTATTACTGGTCGCCACACTATCAATCAACCGACTGAATACATTTACAACAAGGCCACTACTTCAATAAAAAATCCAAACATGGTGAGACTGTCTTAAAAACCAAACACTAACAATTTTACAGTTCACGGGCTTGGTAAAGAGCAAACAGAATATAACTCAAACTCTAAGCATATAAAATTTGATGAAAACTTCCACTCCACGACCACTGAGACGGCCTTCGTTCAATAACAGATCAGGATAAAATCACGGCCCATCTTGGTTTTAGGCTATGAGCAACAATAGCTGAAACTAAAAACAAATCTAAGTAATATCTTTTAATTTATTTTTATTGCAAACCTTTACGCTGAAATTATTCTCCAAGTTTAGCCCCATCCAGGGCCGGTTCTAGGGTTTTTGGTGCCCCAGGCTAAAACAAATTCTACGCCCTCATTTAAGTGCCTTCGGCGGGGTCTGCCGGATATGGAACTTCGGAAAAAGTGTTTGTTAATAATTGTTATAACAAAGAATTTGATTTTATAACCTTTGATTAATGACTGGGATATTTAAATAAAACTAATGCCAATTTTACATAAATACATATAATTTAATATCCACAAACCTCAATGTATTATGTTAGTTGAAAAAGTAGTTCTAACAATGGCTTTGCATTTTGTCTTTTGTTTTGACGACTTATAGATTATAAATTAGAAATCTAAATTAGTGTTAGAAAAGCTATATGCTCGTATCACACCTTTTTACATTGGGTATGTGGGTTTATAGATTTTATAATAGCATTATACCAGTTCTCTCAATGACAAACAGAAACTCACAGATTACTGATAGTTTTTCGTTTTTTTTTTAACACTAGTTTGCTGTAGTGTGATTAAAATGTGTGTATAAATTAACTGTGCTTCTTCGTTTGGGTTTAGAGTTACAAGTTTTAACGATTTACGACTTTCTTGTACACATTTATTAAATTATAAAGTTAGAAAAAGTTAATCAATACTTTTATTAATAAATTATGAACTTTTAATTATGTGTTACTGCTAAATAAATTCGGATGAGATGATCTATATACGAGGCTTGTCCAGAAAGTAAGTACCGTTTTGAGAAAAAACATACAGACAATTTTTTTTTCAACAAAATTTATTTCTACAAGAAAGAGGATATCTTAAACTATTTTTCTACATAGTTTCAAAAATAGTTTAGACATTTGTCGTAGCGAAGAACCAACTTTTCTATACCCTCTTCATAGAAAGCTGCCGCCATTGACGATAGCCATTGCTGAACACCGTCTTCCGCGTCATCGCTGTCAAAGTGCAAAAACAAGTGCAAATCAGAAGGTGCCAGATCAGGGCTGTACGTCGGATAGTCTAATTACTCAAGTGTTTCACAATATCATTCCGCATTGATTGTTTCTCCTCTGGGTAGAAAATCAACAAGCAGAATGCCCTTTCTGTCCCAGAACACAGTGCACAAGATTTTTCTTGTCGACAAAGTTGTTTTGAACTTTTGTTTCTTTGATGATCGTGAGTGTCTACACTCCATTGACTGTTGTTTGGACTCTGGAATGACATGACAAACCCAAGTTTCATCACCTGTAACAATCTTGTTTAAGAATTCGTCTCCTTCATCACTGTAACGGGTGAGAAATTTCAATGCACTGCCAAGTCGCTTCTTTTTGTGTTCATCCGTAAGCATTTTCGGAATCCAACGGGAACAGAACTTACAATAATTCAAGCGATCAACCACAATATCGTGCAAAAGAGATTTTGAAATTTGTGGAAATTCATCAGAAATCATTCTTATGGTGAAACGTCTGTTTCCACAAATTTTCTCATTCACTTTTTCAACCAATTCATCACTCACAACCGATGGCCGCCCGCTGCGAGCCTCGTCATGAACATTGGTTCGCCCATCATTGAATTGCCGAACCCATGCTCTTACCATTTCATCACTGATAACTTTTTCTCCATAAACTTCTATAAGTTGGCGATTAATTTCAGCAGGCTTCATGTTCCTTACGTTCAAAATCGTATTACAGAACGCACTTCACAGTCCGCGGGATCAGAAATTGTTTTAAACATTTTGAGTGCACCCTAACTAATGTAAACACAACAAAATTTTGCCGTAATTGCGTCAGTTGTTCAAAAATGAACCAAGGAGACTAGAGCTCATGCGCGGAGCATCGTCGCTAGCGCTGTGCCGGCGATAGAACGAAACGGTACTTACTTTCTGGACAAGCCTCGTACATGAATTCTATAGAAACGCCCCCATGTTTCGAAAGACAAAGCTTGTTTTTTTACATCTCGCAGTAGGAGATAAACATTTCATAAGAACTGTGCTTCTATACACGTCCTATATTCGTTAGTGATATTCCGCCATCGCATCGTAACCAGAGTGTGGAGAGGGGGCGGGCGAAGTGCGGGATTGCCGCCACACACTACAACCTAGTGTGGCACAAGTGTAAGTGTATGCTTAAGGGCTACATGGAAATTCCGAGCCCACATATAAATAAAAACCCCACTGCACTCTGCTACGCACAGCGAGGTTGCCAGACTGAGTATTAGGGCAGACTTTCCTATTTTCTAAGACAACTTAAATAAAATACCCTTCACCTGTCATTACCTAGTAATTCGTCTGCCTAAGCAAGTAAGTTACTAGTAGCGCACAAAAGTATTAAACTTTTATTTAGTTTATGTTTTTAAATCCCCAAATTAAAAAAACATCCTCAATTTTGTGCCCTTGGCAGTCGCCTAGGTTGCCTACGTGGACAAGTCGGCTCTGGCCCCATCTGTCTAAAATACACTAGAAATACAAAACGTTTACAAATAAATAATAAGCCCAAAAATGTAATACAAATTACAGAATTATGGCAACAAAATGTTCTGGATACTATTTATTGTCATAACAGTTAGTCAGTATTGTTTATTCAGTTAGTAATTCTCTAATCTCACGATAATAGGCCTGACAAAAGTAATATTTCACAAAGTACTGTTAAATATTTGTATTGTGTATGCATTTGTCTCAGTTTGCTTGTATTTACACTCTTAAATTGATCTTTACTTAAAGACCAATTCTAGATCATCTCTATACTGTCTACTAGACTATAACATTCATAACAAATTAATTCCTTCCTTATGTAACTTTAACTTAGATAAGCTCCTAATGAGATATTAATATCATCTGTTGTTGGAGCGCATTTCAATCCAGGCAACCATATAGTCTCTGTTGAAAGATAATAATTACAACTGAAAATAGTAGGTACATTATGTCAACAGTTAATTTTGTTAGTAAAACATTTTGTAAATCTGCCAATTTTGTAACCCTTGCCAAGCGTAATAATTTGTAATGAGTTTATGCCAGCTTGAATTAATAAAACTCCAGTTTAGAGAAACTGTTTACTAGTTCCAAAATAATAATAAAATTGTTACAAATCCAGGCATTTTATACATTGCCAAAGCATTTCAGGCAAAGTGTGAAATAAAGTAACTTTGTTAGATCTTTAGGTTTGCCTAGGCATTGGGTATAAAGCTTAGATGTTTTTTAAATAACTAGGTTCTTCAGGTAATGTATTAAATTACCATATTAGCTCAGAAAACGATGTACTGTATTTATAATATAAAATATTTACTAGATGTAATAAAAAAATATGGTGAATCATTTTATTACAAAGTAATAAGCTTGCATAAAACATCAATAAATCTTCTTCAAAGTACTGTCCTTGGCTAGCTTTGAACTTGACTTTTTTGACCCAAATAAATAACTGACCAGAAATAAATAAGTCTTACATCGTTTGAGTGACTTTTGTTCAACCTACTTCGATGTTCTCGTCTCTGAATGTTGACACTTTGAAAGTCCTGGGGACTGCGTAACTGGCTTTTACTTTGAGACATGGTAATTCCTCTTGGGAAAGCTAATGTTGGCATTGAGTAAGCTTTTTACAGCTATTAAGAAGCAGGACATGGGCCAACCAGTTCCCCACCTCTTTAGATAGCTAAAGTCAACTCTGATGAGCCCAGCAAATCAGAATGATGTTCTCGTTCCTGGCGCACTGCATGGGTACAACGTGACAGATACTTCAGAAGCAATGGGTGGAAAAGTGGAGTAAGGAAGTGAAGTGATTGGGCCCAGTCTGTACAGGATTCAGACAGTGCCGGCCATGGGCGCCCATATGAAATTTTCTAGATGGGGGGGGGGGGGGTAGACTAGGGTATGGGTATTAATGAATACCCTCCACACAGGCAAAAGGAATCCTGGGAAATTTTTGGCCAATCCCAGAAAACTTTTAAAGTTTGGAAAGCCAATTGGTATGTTCAGGTGAAATATTAACCCACACAGCATTGAGTCTGTACCTTTATACCGTCAATGAATTCAAATCGCTATAATACGCCTAGAGGCCGCACTAAGTAGTGATCCAGCATTTCAAGCTTGAACTTTTGTAAAAAATAATATAAGTATATGTAAAATCAAACCAACAATAACATTTAAAACATATTTTAGTGCTAATATTTTAAAATAAAAATACCTGACTATAATTAATAATATACATAATTTCCATTCCCGGAGAGCTAGGCGGCCTCCCTCTGCCCATAGGTATGGGTGCCCATGGTGCCGGTCCAAGATGACATCTACAAGACCGTTCCAAAAAACATCATGTCCTTCGCAGCCAGGACAAGCAAAGCTACCTCCATCTAGCCGACTCAACGGAATGTTTACTGTGCGAAGATGGTGGAAAAGATCTGGAGCACATTCTTCTTGGCTGCCATTACCCCATCTTCCAGAGGAATATTCTCAGAATAGAGGTGACAGGGCTAGAAGAGATTATGAAGAACAGAAGACATTGGGCTGGGCTCTTGCCTACCTATCCTACTACGGACATTGGGCCATCGGCCATACTCAGCTGGAAGTCGGAAATATAAGTATGAAGAAGCTGGTTATTTACCTCCAAATAAAAGTATGAAGAAAATTTGGTATTGTGTTTCTAAAAGTAATTACAGTAGGACCTTGATTATACGAGGTAATTGGGATGGGGCAGACCTTGGCTAACCAAAAACTCTGACAATACAGTAGGCTGTGAGAAAACCATTGAGGTGCAAGTTCCCGCGTCATTTATGCTGTGATAGGCTGATTTGTAGCCATACTTAATTCAAAATATATTTTACTTGACTTTATAATATAGTTTTAAATAAACAAAGACGGTTTGATAATGTACTCAAATGTAAGAATGATACTGTAAGCTACTGTAATAAAAACCACAAAAATAATTCCTCTGAAGTTTTTCTGCTTGCTTTTATTGATTGTATAGCCTTTTTTATTTGAATACCGTTGAGATACCCACTTTTCAATTTCCGATCTATTTCGTCTCCAATCCCCGACAGTCACTTCCCCAACACCAAAATCACTTGCCACTTTTCCTATTGAATCACCTCCACAAAATCGTTTAATTGCTTCCCATTTTTGTTTTAAAGATAAAACAACACGCTTTTGCTTTCCACTCATAATGACACTCTCATTCACACAGTTTAACACCGACACCGTCTACAAACAAAAGAACAAAATACAGTAGCAGGGTGAACAACTCCTGGAAAAGGATGTTGAGTCCTAAATAAGATGCCGCGAGGAGGGGAGTATAAACAGGCCCAAGACCGCTTCGTCATTCACTATACTACCTGTCAGCTAAAGGTCACCATACTATTGCTTTGGGTAAGGAGCGGAAATGTATTCGAGGCAGTTTTGTTTTCTTTCTGTTCAATCTAACGCAAAAGTTTTTATTACAAATTCACTTATTGAGAAATCCTCTCAAGCTGTGAATTCTTCATTGAAATCGATCCAGTTAACTTACATTTATTTGTAAGTTAACAGAACTGATTTTTGACAAAAGTTTTTTTTCTTTTGAAACTAGGATAACCGAGGTTTAACCATATACTAACTTAGAGTCGCATCCTTTTTATGGATTGGTGACCATGTCCCCGGTTTACAAGAATCACCGAAGAACTCGGACAGTGATTTGATCCTGTTCTCTTCCACTGACAAATCATCCTGGCACTCCTCTTGAACGACGCGATCTTCAAAGTACTGAAACAAACGTTTGTTTTATAAAGAATTTGTAAAAAATTAAACGTATATTTTTCAGCACAAATTATCCAGTGTTGTAAATAAAATTAATTGTTCTGTTATTTTACTTCGGGGCCTAACTATCTGTCATATTAGTCTGGAAATATCTCAATTACGTTTCACCTATTTCGATTATTCCAAAACTTTCACAATACTTTTTGTGTTATTGCAACGATAGGGTACGTAACTTCAGTAATCTGTACAACGAAGAGTAATGCAAAAATGAATCACTGGGAAGTATAAAACCAATACAGAATAACTTAGGGATAAACATTGAACACCTATAAACATTGATAACAATCAAGCCTTCTTCACCTTCCAAAGTTCATTGTTACAAATCAGATAATGCCATATTAAAGGTAGTTGTATTGTTACATAAAACTAAGCTACACCTAATGTACACAATTTATTTCATGTAATGACTGTATTGACTGACAGTAGTAGTTTAAAACAAATTTTTATAGCTAGGGTAAAAAATAACTTAATCTGTTCTGCCCTCGGCAATGGCTTTTCTTAATTAAGAGTCGTTTTTGTAAATATTTAAATATCAATATCACTGCAATTTGACAGAATATTAATACAAATTTAAAATTATAAATTAATTACGCTGTTTAAGTAGTTGTATTTCAGTAGCCAAAGGTAGAAATAAATATTTACCAAAGAAAAAATGTCGCTCCAATCGTATCGACTTGAAGCAGGATCATTTCCAGGATGACAAAGTCGTTTTCCTCGCAATTTGCTCAGATCAGTGATCCCAGCAGCGTTAGAAACAATGGCCACCACACCGAACTCCCAGTCATCTGTAAAGGAGCCGAGTCATATTATTGTTTTTAAATATTGATTCATTTGTTTAATCATCTATTAGGGTTCTTGTAATAGGTGATTTCTTTGTTAACGTTACGAACAAAAATTATTCTAGACTTTTTACAAAGAAAATGTCAGATCGATAACAACAATTTACCTTTAGCATGAGAATTGAGCCTGTGAGTGACTAGAATCTCTTGAAACCGATCGTTCACTGCGGCTACTAACAGTTCTTCTGCCTCGAAAACTCCAAAATCAGCAGTTCCGTCTGAAACCTGGCGAAGGCAGTCCATTCTGTAAGATAATTTACCAAGTTAAATCCACAGGCAAATGTTGTTACTTCTTATTCAGCTCTTCAAACTGAACCTAATTATTCTTATAGAGTGTAAGTATTGATTAAAGCAATTACGGTAATATTGATTATGAATGGTTTGACAGTAGGCTTATTGTAAAGCTAAAACAAAAATACACAAAAGGTCATAGAGTAGATCTTGTGCTCAAGTTGCATTACCTAAACTATCTTATCGCTGAAGAATTGGAGTTTATATCCTGGGCTAAACTTAAATATTACTTCAGCATTTGTTATGTCACCCATTTGGCTCATATCTAGCATTGCTATAGGACTTTTGTAGAATCTTATTGAAGTGTAAGATACCAATTTGTATACATGTGTGTAAAGCAGAGTATATAGTTATCTTGTTGCTGGGGGTGAATCGGATTTACCGTCATGCTCTATTAAACGACTGTCACGCTCTAATGTGAAACGCTCTATTCCGTCAGTTTCAAAAAATTTTGTTCTTGTCGACAT
>JAGFPH010012849.1:5914-18782 GCA_018207615.1 Philaenus spumarius | reverse complement strand
ACATTTATATACATAGTACCTAAATGAAATATATTTATTTTATATGTTAATAAGTTGAAACTACAGTATACATAATGTTTATATATATTATACTAGCTGATCCGGCAATGCTTCGCTATTGCATAATTATTTTGGTAAAATAAATGCGACAAATGATGGTAATTTTGTGTGTCATTTGCAGACAACGACGTTGTTTTACATTCTACTGTTAAATGTTGAATACAGGTAAACATACTGTGAATAAGTAGGTACTATAGGTTAGAACCTTTTAGGTTTTTTTTTATTATTCTTGAAGTGAGTTTAAGTTAAAAGTGTATTATTTTATTTTATTAAATGATTTTAAGGCTGGCAGCACACCGGAACGGACAAAACGTTTTGTCACAAGACGTCTTGACGTAAGAGTTAACATGCGTTTAAATGGGGATGCCGCACACCGACCATGTCTCAACAGTCCAGTCAACGTTCGACAGCGACACTGGAATAGGGATATTCGATATACATCGATGCATCGAAAACATCGATGTTTACGATTCGATACATCGAATCAGTCCGATGTATCAGATGGGTCCAAATTTATTCGATGCATCGATGTATTTTCATTCGATGTATCGAAAGGTTTAAGAATTTAACCCTTTGCACTATGTTGGAATTTTTGAAGAATGTCCAATCACTCTTGTGGCCTGCAATGCATCCAAGCACAATTTTCCTTACAGCTCTAACTTATTACATGTGTGGCCTGTCCCTGAGCTCTTGTGTCCTGCATTGCTGGACACAGCCATTTTCCTCTAACAGTCTTATGTCCAGCATTACAGGCCACACGTCACTCATTACATTTTATTTTTTTACTTTTTTTGTAATGTACCTACACATTTCCAAGACTTGCCATCTAAATTAAAACTACCAAATAAACAAAATTTAACTCTTTTTAATAGCCATAATATATTTTTTTGTTGAAGGAAAGCAGTTCTTTGTGACAGTTTTTTATGCTACTTACCTGTGATTAAGATTACTTATTTTACTAAAATTTATAGAAATATTTAGTCATATCTTCAACATAAATTAGTGACAAGGAACAGTAGGCCTACTGATTATAAGGTCTGCTATCGGTTTCTTTATTTTTAATTAAATGTGTATTATATTGTAAAATGTAATTATTTTTACCCTTCATTATTTTGTTTATGTTATGGCTTAGTCATTCCTTTAAATTTTCAAAATAAAAGGTAAATATAAACATTTTTTCTTTTAACGTAACACATTTCTTTATGCTAGTTTAAAAATATTTAACTATCAAATACAATATAACCAAGACACACGAGTAAAATAGACAAAACTGCCTAATTAATAAAACCAAAACCAAATTTTTAGTATTGCAGTAACCTTTAATAATTTAGATATTAAAATAGCTCTTTAGACCGAGTTATGCAATGCATGCCAAAAATAAATAAGAGTGGAAATGGCGTCATTGGTGAAATTATATCAGAGCCGTAGAGGAAAACAATAGTGGCCTGCAATGCTGGACAGGAGAGTGCAGAGGACAACATGCATCAAAATAATTCAGAGCTCTTGGGAATCTTCGAATCTTCCATGGCCTGCAATGCAGGACAGAAGAGTGCAAAGGGTTAAGCCGCGTTTACACCGGAGTTGGCAACCAGTGATTGCCGACCTTTATCGGCAATTTTGAGTTGCACGCATTAAAACAACTGCAACTCGCATTGCCGACCGGTAGTTGCAGACCGATTTTGCGAGTTGGCAACCGAAATTTGGTTTTCCGACCGGAGTCGGTAAAGATCAAAGGCGGTTGCCAACCCCGGTCGGCAATGCGAGTTGCAGCGCCAACTTGAGCTGCGACTTGAGTCTGCAACTAACCCCGCTACCCCTCCCGCCTGTCGGCTCCACGTGGTCGCGCTGCGTCAGTTCCTCAGTTCCAGCGGGTTCCAGTTATTAACTAGTCGTCGTGAGTTGTTGTGTATGGTTGTTGTTTGTGCTAGTGCAATGGAAAATCTGTTAAGTGAAGTGGAGTGGACAAATGATCAGGTCATTACTTTGATAGAGTTGTTTAGAGAGAAGCCTGTCTTGTGGAACCAAGCCCTTTCGGATTTTAAAAACAAAAATTTGAAAAATTATGCTTGGAATGAAATTTCCCAGGAAATAAAAGTAAACAAACCTGAAGTCCAGTCTAAAATGAGGAATTTGATTACAACATTCCAACGAATTCTTAAGAAGGGAAAAAGTGGTTCTGGAGCCTGCTCAAAATCAAAATGGTTTGCTTTTGACCACCTCATGTTCTTACAAGACAAAACAACTCCAACATTTAGCCGTGACGCTGGAATAAATGACACACAAGCACAGGTAAGATAATTATATTTACACTAATGACAGTAAAATGAACATACCATACCCAATTTACAACAACATTCAAGAGTACCTGTTAAATGTAACAAATAGGTAAATTGTTATATTGTTCAATGTTACAAGTAAACTGATTTAGCAGTATAGCAGACAAATAACAGATTAATTTCTTGTTGGTAGTTTTCCCCTTTAATAGTTGTTTTGCCAAGGAACAGACCCCTCAGCACTCATGAAGTACGCACTTAATTCCTTCCGAATTTCTTTTGCGAGGTGTGAGGGTTTTTTAGGGATCCGTTTCAGTCTCAGTAGAGTAGTAGTAGGCATTCCCTCCACTCTCCATTCTCCAGGCACTAGTGTTGCTGTGGTCGTGTCTTCGAAATCAAAAGCTCCTGATGGACTGTACGAGGCAGTCGACGATTTACTTTTACGTAAAAAATTATGTAAATGACAGCATGTCAACACAACTCTTGAAGCATTTTCTGGTTCAAGAAGCATTGGTTTCCTCAGAACCCTGAATACAACCGATACTATCCCGAATACATTCTCGACAACTCGTCGACCACGGCACTGTCGGTAGTTGAAGATACGCTCCAAGCTTCCCTTATCGTGAATTCCCGGGAATGGCTTCATTATTGATGGCTGTAAGGGGAAGGCGTCATCAGCCAGGAGCACAGAGGGTACAGGAAGGTTTCTACCTGGCAAGTATCTCGGTTTTGGAAGACGTAAAGCTGATTTTTGTAAATGTTTTTGCAACGAGCTATGAGCAAACACTCCGCCGTCTGACAGTCGTCCTTGGTTGCCTACCGAAACGTAGGTGAAGCAGTAATTAGCGTCAACTACTGCAAATAAGACGATGCTGAAAAACGACTTGTAGTTGAAATACTCACTTCCAGTATTTATTGGGGCTTGTAAACTAACATGTTTACCATCCATGCTCCCGATACAGTGAGGGAAGTTCCACAGGTCATTGTATTCTTTTTCGTGATGTAACCACTCCTCTTCAGTTGTAGGTAGCTGAAAATACCAGAGAAAATACAGTGATCAAATATTGCAGAGGTCATAACAAAACTAATGGATTTGTAAATAAAAACGGGGTTTACACCCTACTTCGATTCCCGTGGAAACGTAGACAGTTTCTCTCCAGCTGTATCTAACTATCTCAATTTTAATCGTTAGTATAATTAATGAATCCAACTAGCGGAAAGCTGCTTTCTATTATGCAAAAGTATGCACGATAAGTTTAACAAGTAACACAAAATTGTAATAAGCAACTTGGATTCGTCTTTTAACAACTATTAATTGAATATTGGGAATTTTTGTACAAATACACACAAACAATTGGTATGAAGTTAAACCTCTGAACTGTTTTTTTTTTTCAGGTAACAGAAGACAACAATGTTAACGTGAACCTACACGAAGAATTGCCCACTCAGACTTCACGAGCCTCAAGTTCCACTGGTGAAACTTCTACTTCGATCAGCTGTGCTCCTCCTCCGAGCGTAGCCCAGCATAGGCCTTTAAATAAAAGACGACGCAACACCATGGCTGATGAAGCTTATTCTGTAATGATGGAAGTGGGGAGCAATTTAAAAAAAAGAGACGAATTTGACATTTTTGGTTATCTTGTTGCTTGTGAATTACGTAAATGTTCTGATAAAAGGTATGTAGCACTTGCTAAGCGCAGAATTAGTGACATATTATTTGATGTGGAAATGCACGAATTTAATAGGCAGCCACAATCAAATTCTGGCTGTTCCAGTTCACTGTCCCTACAGGAGTCGTCTTCATGCCCGGCTGGAAATCATGAAGATGGCTTCGAAAACTCCCCATCAATCTTGAACCCGGTGGTGGACACGTCTACAGACAAAGCAGTATGGGGTGATGACTTTTACGGGGGTGATGAAGATGCCAATACATTAATTAATCTATAGAGTTTCTTTGTTTGATTTGTATTTTTTTTGTTTTATACATTTATTTCTGATTTTATGAATTGTGTTACTATAATATTATTCTACATTGTATTTGAAACATTAACTTAACTTTGTTTTCATATTTTATTAACAAGTCACTACCAGGTTGCAACTACTTTTGTCTAGATTTATTAACTCAGTGCACAACGTAAACAAATAAAAGGTATCTAAAAATAACAATATTTAGTAATTTTCTTTCTTTGCTCACCTGTATGTTATCCTTCAGGAAACCTATAACAGCCTCACAAACCTCTGGCACTAAAATAGATATCGCACTTTTGGAAACTTTAAACAAATAACTGAGACTAGTATAAGAGTCGCCACTCGCCAAAAAGCGCAATGTAATGGCCAATCTTTCTCGCACTGGAATTGCTTTCCTGTAGTTAGTATCCTGTTTACTAATTATGTGTCCAATACCAACAATTAAACTTTCAAAATCGTCACTCGACATTCTTAAAAAGTTTTTTATACTGCCATCGCATCTCAATTCTCCCGTCAAAGGATCTGTATCATCTCGATTCAAATCATTTAAAAGATCGCTGCCGCTATACCTTGCTCTTGCCTGCAATGAAGGTCGAACCCAGTATCTTCTCAGTCTTTTACATTTTGATAAAATAACACACGCTGCCGCAGCAAGAACAACCTCTTCAGCACTCGACATTCTACATACTGTCTGATTTTTTGGTTGCACGTTGCAGGTTGCAGACATAAAAACAAACTATGTGCCCAGGTTGCAAGTACAAGTTGCAAACTTCCATCGGCAACTAGCGTCTGCAATCGAAGTTGGAAATTTTTGGTTGCCAACTCCGGTGTAAACGCGCCTTTAACCTTCTACTGTCCAACTGAATGATTTGCTACTTTTCATTCGATTTTGATTTTACTCTTTCTCTTTGTCAAAAATTATCTTGGCGTTTTTGCAGACGACGACTTGTTTTACATTCTACTGTTAAATGTTGAATACATGTAAACATACTGTGACTAAAGATTATAAGTTAGAATTACAGGCTATTTTTTATTATTATTGCATTTCTGTTGGCGTAGGGTCGTATAGTAAATTTACGTCCTAAGATGATAAGTGCAGAAGTATAAAACTTTAAACCAAAATGGCACATAAAATAAGTGTCAATTTGTCACAGGATTAAAAGGACAAAATTATCCTTTTAATCTAAGTGACTTGGATACAAACACAATGAATTTTAAATAGGCCCAACCTGACTTGTTCCATTGATTATGTATCTTACGAATTCATAGTAAGCTATGACTTAACAAGCTTTGACTTAGATTCCATAGTCAAAGCTTGTTCTAAAAAACCTAACCTATAAATCAGTGTAGATTTTTTGGCTAACGTGAAATCCATTAGCGGTTATTATCGCCTGATAAATCAGTGTAGAAATTAATTCTAGTAAATCAGCCGTTATGGAAAGCCATTGACACCGATTTAAATTGATAAATTGTATTTTGTTTAAATTACTGTATTCATTTGCTTTTAAATTAATGGAATATGTCGATACTTTTCCCTCGAAACAGACCTTATTTACAAATCAATACATCGTATTACATCGATGTACAATTAAATGTTAAGTATTCATAGGATAAAAAAATCCAACAACCTGAAGTACGTTTTTTGACCGGAAGTAACTATTTTTTGAGATCTTTACTACGAGAATGAATTTTTTTAGAGTTTTTTTTAACAATATAGATGTAGGATGTTATTCTGCACATGTTGTTTTTCACGCATCCTTAGGCCGGCAGCACACTTGTCCAGCAAAACTGCTTTAAACAAAAACGTTTTGTTTAAACTTGCTCGAACATTTATTTATTTCCTATGTGTAAGATAGGAATACCACACACTCATCTAGCATGAATACAAAACGCTGTACAGCACGTTTGAGCACGATAGATCAAAACGAAAAAACGCTGTACAGCACGTTTAAACACATTTAAGCCTGATCGAGCAAGAAGCAAAAACGCTTTGAAGCGTAATCCAGCACGTTTAAGCAGAACTGGCAGTGCTCGTCTCACAAAAAACTACCATTGCTGGAAGGCGAAACATTTGGTGTTGCGCATGCGCTTATCATTTGTATCATCAATATTAAATCTAAATAATTTATCAAACAGTTAGACTATTTATAAACACTAGTAAGCCCCGTGATAAATCACAGGCTAATTAATTAGATACACATCAGAAATACATAATTTCAAAAATATACTATTTAAAAACAACGTTAAGGCCTATTTATCTAGGCCTACCTAAATATGCTGACGGGGATTTTTAACTCGGTAAATGTATACAATAATAAGGATTAGAAAACTGTAGGCCTATTTGTTAAAAAAATGTATTTACATACGTTATTATATATTTAAAGGAAGATAAAAAATACTATCTTTTAATTGCTTTTTATTTCATATTGATAGATCAAATGATTTGGAAGTTATTAATATTACAAAACTTATATTTATTTAAGTTGTAAACATAACCCCAAAGGAATAATTTCAGTTCTGAATTGTTTACAGTAAAAACAAAAAATTGCTTCAAGCAAAAACGTATTTGCTTAAAGCAGTTTTGCTGGATATGTAAACACTCGGACTAAACAAAAATGTTTCTACGTTAAGCAGAATGTTTTCGCTTAAAAAAAAAACGTTTTTGCTTAAAGCAGCTTTGCTGGATAAGTGTGCCGCCGGCCTTATAGCTCGCTTGGTTTCCCCAAAATTGACCAAAACGTAAAATACCATAAAAGTACCCAGTTCGAAGCCAAGTGGTGCAAACTCGCGAAACCACTAGGCGCAAACAAATTCTACTAATATATTGTGTACACACAGACAGCTGTTCAACGCCTTCGTGAGTAGACCTATTTCCCAAATTGTTGATTGAAACCCTTAAAACATAGGCATATCTTCACCTTAAATGTAAAACCTCGTAAATCAATTTTTTCTCAAAAATTAGATTTTGGTAGTGTAAGTTGTAAAACCTTGTATTTCATATATTACAGCTGACAACATAGATGAAATTGCACCCTACTGCGATCTATTGAGCGAAAAAGGAACCTCGTTTATCAGAGGGCAGCCATTTCTAGTTTGAAAACCTCGTAAAAACAGTGATTTTGTTGTTCTGCTGTTTGCTATATTTTTGCTGTTTTTACGTGTTGAACAGAGTTTTAATCAACAACAAACCATGTCTAAGCAGGTAAGTTTATCAATTTATATATTTTTACTGCTATTACAGCTTAAAAGTTTTATTTAAAAACCGTTGTTAGTAATGAAAACCTTGTAAATTGGTTAGTTTTCCCCCTGGTAAATTGTAAAACCTCGTATATCTGATATACAAGTATTTCATTTTACTTTACCTAACATGAACTCTGACCATCTCTGATGTTTATTGATATACGAGCTTTTCATTTTAATTAGAAAAGTAAACAACATCCTTTACATCTTTAATAATTATTAATAAATTCTTTTATATTTGTTATTTGGCGTATAATGATTAATAATGTTATATTTATTGCAGGAAAAACCGAGCTCTAGAGGGAAGCTGCTTGTCAATCTGGCAACAAAAAAGGAAAAGGAAAGGGCCAATAGTGACGTTCATGGACACCCTCACCATTCAAAGCTGGAGAGAGAAACAAATGTTGAACAATTTCAGCAAAAATTGGATAACTATATGGATACTTATTTAAAGATGAATAAAATAGATCTAATTTACTGTTGTTGTGGGACAAGTAAATGAACATTAATTAATTAAACAACTGTACAATTAGTAAAGGGTTTGGTTTGTTTTTCTTTCAGAATAAAATTACTATCTAAAGCTTGTTATAATAGAACATTTTTTAAATTTTATAGATGAACTCGCAAATATTGAACCAACGAAACCACGAATACCAGAAAATACACCACTCCAAAAGTCTGATGAAATGGGCCAAGGTGACGCAAAGTTGTGGAAAAAGAGCTTCTTGTCACACAACTAGCATCTGCTTTGCCACCCTTTGAGAATGTGAACGATTTTCCCCAACAGAGAACTGCGCATGATGAATCGAAAGGTCAGTTTGGATTTTAATCTATTTACTTGTAATACCCTTTTGGCAAACCGAGACCTTCACATACAGATGTTTACCGCAGGTAAAAGATGGAGATAAGTAATAATGGTGAGGGCTAAGGAGACCTGGAGAGTGGTAGTGAGAGTTGATCAGCAGACTGAGGATGGAGGTAAGTGTGTTGAGGGCTAAGGAGACCTGATGGAGTGGTTAGGAGAGTGGGTCAGCAGGCAGAGGATGAAGGTAACTATGCTGAGGGCTAAGGAGAGATGGTTCTTTTTCACCGGGCTAATCAGAGGTAGTACAGACCTCACTACAACACTAGAGTTGATAGTTGCAAGTAAAGATTAGAGAGCAATTAATAGTACAGCAATCTTTTTTTGAAACATTATTTTTCAAATGATGTATATTTCAAACATGATTTTTGAAAAAGTGCCTGCTTGAATGTTTAATTTAAAATACAATTAAACAAAATATAAATGTTTATCTAACAATTAAAAAGTATACTTTCTCAATTCTGGTAATTAATAACTTTCATTATTTCCAGATATTGATGGTAATCAATCAAATCATTTCGAAAGTTCCACGTCCCAGATACGAGAAGAATTTGTGCTTGTTCCTTCAAACCAAGAAAACATATTTATTTTGAAACCAATTCAAAATACACCTTCACTGCAAGAAGAGTTTTTCCAACATACAACTCTGGAAGGAAGAACAAGGAAAAGAGAATGAAGGGAGAAGATTATTTTGGAAGGAGAAAAAATGATGCCGGTAAAAACGTGTTTGATGTCAAAAGAAATAAAAGGCAACAGGAGCCACGTTGTCCATGCAAAGCTGAGCGTACAAATTTACTGAAGAAAGAAGAGAAAAAGTGTTCACAGATTTTTGACAATTAAATTGGAAAGAGAGACGGATTTTAGTGAAACAGTTAGTTGACAAGAGACTGGTTTCTTACAGAAGAGTAAACTCTTTGCATTTCCGAAGAAAATTATCTTTGTACTATCATTTAAATATTGATGACAATGAAGAGAAATTGAGAGCATGCAAAAAGATGTTTTTGAATACATTAGCTTTAGGAGAGTGGGCAGTTTCCAAATGGAATTCCAATTCATCTGAAAGCCAGGAAGCTAAGCAACTAGAAGAAGAGGTTGATAGAGAACATGATAGAGAAACCAATGATGAACAATTATCCTAAAAGGTTACCAAAAACAAAATTCTTCATAATAACAATAACAAGTACATTACAACTTCAGTCACACAAATATACTCACACTTAGCCTACACATTCCCTCGCACTCACCAACACTTCTACTATTCATTATCCCAATGAATAGTAAGTGTTCTAAAAGTGTATCCACCCTCACTGGTTACTGGTGAAAAACATATCGACCTGCTCCTGTTCTAATAAATATTGTTTTAAAAGTCTACAGAACTCGAATTTATTTCTACAAAGTTTAGAGGCATCAAATTAAAAAATTTTGGAGCATAAAATAAAATTTCTTTAAAATAGTTAGATTTGGCTTAGGAAAAACTACGTTTAAATTATTCCGTAAAGTCCCCTCTAGCCCTGTGGTATAATTCCTCCGCTTCTGTTAAATAATAATATTAATAATTTAAATATGTATAAATTTGTAAGGGGTAAAATGTTAAAGATTTTGAATAATGGAACTATGTGCTCCAATTTGTGTGTGATTCATCATAATTTGAATAAAATGCTTCTGAAGCACAATAACAGGTTTTAAGATACTGTAGTACGCACCTCCCCAAACTTCAATAACATATTCCATATTCAATATCAAAGCTTGGTATATAGATTTTAACAATTGCAATTTTGTCACCGATCTTAACATATTTTATCAATTTCAGTTTGGTATTATCAATATGAGTTTTCCAGGAGAGTCTGGAATCAATGTAAAATCCCAAATATTTAATGTTGTCTACTTGTTCTTATCGACTAGCGTGGAGAGAGAGATGTTGTTCAGGCGACTCTGTGAAGCAGAATGACGCTGCTATGCCTCCAATTCATCACACTTTTTCAAAAATTTACTAACAACTACGGATGAGACACCATCTGATGACGCTGGACCATTGACTGACCAAGAAGAAGTGGATGAATTTGACTAATGAACATAAAAAAAAATCATGTTCCATTGATTTTCTTGAATGGACATAAATCATAATGTAGTTAAGCTTTTTATTTCTCGTTTCTCTATTTTTAAAGTAATTTTTGTAAAGAATATAACATAAGAACAAGTTATTGTGTATTGTAAAGCTTTTGATTTCTTGTTTCTCCATTTTTTAAAGTAATTTTTGTAAAGAATATAACATAAGAACAAGTTATTGTGTATTGTAAGGCTTTTGATTTCTTGTTTCTCCATTTTTTAAAGTAATTTTTGTAAATAATATAACATAAGAACAAGTTATTTTGTATTGTATGTTTCTCTTCCTTTTAAACCATATAAACCGTTTAGGGAAAAATGGTGTAACTGCCAGGTACACCACTTTTCCCTCCAAATTATCTTCTACAAGGTATAAACCTTGGAAGGAAAAGTGGTGTATTGCATTTAACCCCCTAAAAACTTCCATTAAGATTTATTTTTCATCTCCAAAATTCAACACAAGTTAAATTAACTTATTAAAATGCACTTTTGACTAACTATATTAAGATAAGTATATAATTGATTTTTTTATAGTCCTTCTAGTAAAACACATTGTATCTCAAAATGCCTATAAATTGACTTACACCACTTTTCCTTTCACCGCCTCAATTTCTTATAATAGTTATTCAAAGTGAGTATTTTTCTTCTTAAGAAGGGTTCGGTATATATTTAAAAATTTGACTTACAAATATTTGTTTTTCAATTTATGGATACACCTTCACAAAAATTTACTATATTTTTCGAACCTTCATAACCCTTGTTCCATATTTTTTTAATAGGATCAAACATTACTAGGTAATTAGGTAATTTTAATGAATAAGTATTATTGAAAATCTATACCGAGGGTTTAAATAATATATAAATCTTTATTAAACTAAATTCATTACTAATATATTCTCCATTCAAGCATGACAATTTTCAAAACTATGAATTAATAATATATATTTTTAAAGATGTTTATCTTATTAAAAAAATAATAAACTTTTTGTAATGAACAAATAAAACAGAGTAATTTTAAATGAATTGGAGAATAAAATCCACCATTTATATCATTTTAATAATTATTGTTTTATTTATGCTATAATTTGAACAAAATAACTATGTATTGTTTTTAAAGATGATAGTAAAATATACTATAGAGAACCAAAAATCCTCCTTTGCAAAAATGTATAATATTAAGTTATTATCTCGAGTTCATAAATTACTGAATACATTTGTATTTTGTTTTTTCTTTATTGTTCGTTCGTAGTATCTAAAAGTTATTTTGAAACTAAAACCCCGAATTTGATTAAAAATAATAAATTTTAAACATACGATATATAGGTTTGTTTCCTACTAGTTTAGTTTAGTTATTTCATTGTATTTGGATAACTAATTTATTATACATGATCTATCTATGGTTATTTCTAAGTTCCTATGGCTACTTTCAAAACGGTAGGCCTACCGACTATTCTTCCCCGTCAAGATTTGTGTATGTTATTTACATATTACTTTTGAAAAAAAACAGTTTTAAAATATTTCGAAAAATTTAACCTTAACCAAAGAATAATAGTTTCCTTGTTTAACTTAAAAACGTGTTTTTAAATTGACAACGGTTCACTTATAATGTTGAATTCACATAATAATATTTAAATCGGTAATCTTAATACCAGTGGCGGCTCGTGAGTAAAATACTGGGGGGGCACACACCACTGGGGTGTTTGTACATTTTGTGTATTTTAGTGAGTTTTAAGGCAATCTAGGTATTAAATTTGTGATGCCATATGTTTCTGAAATACTTATCATATGTAAATCTGAAATACTCTACTTACACACCTTTAGTTATATTGCTTGTAGCAGAAGTTCCATGCTCGGACGCCGTCCCAAGCCTTCCATAAGGCACAAGCTTAGACGCATCATAGCACCAGCAGCCCCCACTACTACCACTCTTCATATAACTGCATGGTAATGGATTGGGACGTTCTGGCCAGCGACCCACGGCTACAAATACAAACTTCTCGCGCTATTTTTGAGTGTTTTTTCCTACATGTTCGATGTGTGCGATTGAAAAAAACACTTTGGTTAATTAGATGTATAATTATAATTGAATGGGTATTTAATTTTTTTTTTCTTTTTAAAATCTTTTGGAGGGGCGGCGTCCGAGAGCCCTTATGGGCAAGCCGCCACTGCTTAATACAAAGAAAGTTGTGTTCACTCTTAGGTTGGGTTAAGTTATCAAAAATACAAATAAATTTGAGACAACAGTTTTTTTTGTAAGGGTTAAAAATCTGGGGTTGGTGAGAGGAATGGGGTTATTTGAGGAATTTTTGAGGTGTGGCGTGTCTGGGAAGGGGTCACCCTGCGGTAACAAAAAATAAAAGAT
>JAGFPH010012848.1:0-12466 GCA_018207615.1 Philaenus spumarius | reverse complement strand
ATCATAGCCCTGCTTATAATCGAGCTTTAGCTCGGTCTCCTGGTACTATTGAAAAGGTGGAAATCGTTTTGAAAGCTTTATTTAACATGCAATTTAAGTATTCTAGGTTTGCATCATCCCCCACTGTGAGATTCCCACAGATGGAAGCATACCACTGGTACCTTTCCAGAAAACTGAGAATGGAGGTCAACGGGCGGAATCCCACTGAAGCTGTAAACATACTGACAATGGATACAAACCGTGACATCCAGTGAAACTTTACATTAATCTCGGGTGTTCTGATGCCTGATGACTCTGTGTGTACCGGGACGACACAGGTTACACCAGAGAGTACAGAGATATGTCTCTGTACTCTCTGAGTTACACTGCATTAGGAAGTGCCAAACACTTTAAAATGAAACATTTCTTCTTATTATTTATAAATACAGTACCAGTAGATTTAAAGAATTATCTAGTTTTCGTGTAATGTTCCCTAAAATCCACACTACTGGTAAAAATTTCAAACATTTTTTAAGACTGAAAACTCGTTAAAATTCACTTAGTGTGAAACTTGTTGTATGCGTTTGTAGTTATTATACATCAAGAGTAGTACCAAAAACGTTTATTTAAGATTTTTTCATAACAATAACCATTAGTTCAAAGGTTGAAAAATAGGAGTGAAACTTTAAAAAAAACACAACTCTCTTAATAAGCACGGTATTAAATGCGTCCAAAGTTATTGTAAACCTTTTAAATATTACCTAAAACTTTTGACTAGAACAACAAATACGATCAACTGTAAGAGATGACCGGAAAGATGTAGCAAACACTGTTAGTCGACAATAATAAATTGTTTTTCAACGGACAGGATAAAAACTGTTGTAAATATTTTAAATATTTTTTCTGTAAATTTTGTTAATAACTGCAAGCCTAGCGAGAGGGACAGTCATATTTGTTGAAGGTTTAAATAACGGTGTAAATGGGAACTTGGAAATCTCCACGCAGCTGTAGGTCGAGCATATAGGAATTTTTAATTACTATGAAATTGTACTTATTCAGTAATTTAAATCCTTAAAGGATTTGATTAATTTAATGTAGGCCTAGGCCTACTACATTATTAGTCCGTTCTGACTTTTGTTCGACAATAGCCTCGTTCTGGCAGTATTTCATGTTAAGAACGTTATATGTCAATACAACGCTCCATTACACCAATTTATTTCCTGGTATTGCTATGGTTGCTTTGGCGATTCGCTGGCCCTTAACTCTGGGATAAAATTATTTCTTCATTTATGAAATAGTTTTTGATAAAACAGTTTTATTTTGTTGGATATATGAAAAACACATATTTACAGACATCAGGTTACTCTGTCATTGCTTCAGGTTTTTTGTAAACAAATATTTACGGTTGTAAATTATTTCTTAAAATTACAAGAACTCCTTCTGCTTAGATATTACAACAAAAAACTGTATGGAAAATTGTAATATAATCTAAATTGTAAAAATTATTAAAACCATATCTAGGCCTATTATATTAATATTTAAATGTCAACACAATATTGGCAAATACTTGACGAACCGTTTGGGTAATGGGGTGCCAACTACACTAACGTTCAGGTTGTTTTTTTAAATGCAAATTTGATAGTGCTATTAAACTCATATAGAATAAAAACAAACAATACACAATTTAATACAGAGAGGATTTGTTTGCATTTTAAACATAAAGGTAAAAACTAATTTTAGAAATGAAAATATCTTCTACTTTATATTGCAGGTAAAGAAACTATTTATTCAATAAAATAATCACAAAAATTTGTTATTTTTGTCACTACTGTGGACTAAAAATTATATGAAACAAAACAGTTTGTCACATCCATTAACGTATTGTGTGTAATTAGTAAAGGGCAGTCGTAGACTTGCCAATAAATACTGTAATAACGTTTTATTAGATGTAACCATCGACTGATCAAGTTAAACCAATAAATCTATTTTCTTTCTTTAGGTTATGTCTAAAAAACTTGAAATTTTTATTAGTTTTGTAAATTATTATAAATGAAAATGCAATTATGGAGTAATTGAGACCTGGTGCTTTCTAAAAAAAAGAAATATAACTAATTTTTAGCACTTGTATATATAAGAATTTGTAGATACTGTTGTTTCTTAACAACAATTTAAAGTCAGCCATAATAGTTCTTTGTCACAGTTATAACAGTCAGATAAAACACGACTAACCACAGTTATAATTGAGTAGCCTATTACGTACAAAGATTGCAATATTTCTAAGTTCTATAACATACATTTATATTTACACGACACCTACTTGTTTTCATGACCACTTCATTTACAAAAATTACTTAGCCAAGCAGCTCACGCTGACAAATCAAAATTACTTTTCACTAGGAGTAGGCTACTGTAAAAGGTAGCACGTTTGAAACAAAAGAGTTTTCTCAATCCGAAAATTATTGTAACAACGTATTTCCAATGTAATATAACATAATAATATTTAAAACCAAGCCCACAGAAGTTACTAGTTTTTCCTCAAAACAATGTTTTTTTTTAAATGTCAGGTACAGTTTTTTTAGTATTCTAATAAACAAGCAAATATGATGCAAGTTTTAAAACTATCAAATTAGAAAAAAAAAACATAAGCAGAAAACCACAAGAGTAATGTTTATTGCATTAGTTAAATAATTATCAAATAAAACTTCATGATATTTTCTTTTTTAAACTAAAGCATAATTATTTCTAAGAGTAATTAATTATAGCAGTAATATTGACACGCATTACAGAAAATAAAGCGTAGATCACAATAATTTGTGTAGCCTGTTTGAAGTAAGTCTTAAAGTAGTCGCCATTTTGCATGCAATTAAAATTATTTTGTAGTGTACTTTTAGTTAGGTACCGTAATAATGTGTTTTAATATCTGCTAAATAGGTAACTGTATTTCAGACAATAAAATCGTTACATGATAATTAATTATCTTGAACGTAAAATTATAATTGAATAAGTTCTTTATATTTATCTTAAAATTATTCCATGCTAAGTCTCTCCTTTAGTATTTTCCTCCAAAAATGTTTTGTGTTTAAAAAATAAAAATATGGCCTACGTCACATAAGAACATAAAATTGCAACTGCGATTTGATCTCTGAGTACAAAAATGACTGCTAGAGTGCAGCATGATCCAGTAGCTCCATCTTGTCGTGACTAACGGGAATAAAGTTGTTTTTTTATAATGACAAATCTGGTATGTCCACTGCACTGTAATATATCCAAGCTAAAATAAAGCATATTGTATTTTAAACATTTCTTAGCCACCAAGCAAATTTTTTTATATCAAGTATTTTTAAAATATTTAAGCAAATCTAAATCTATTCGCAATGAAACAATACATTTTATTTTCTCAAAAATATAAATATGACTAGATTTTGTAATAATCATACTCAATATATTTGTAAGAAGGCAACTTTCTCTTTAGTTTCCCATAACTATTAAATATTCTCCTAATAATAAACTATTTGTAAGCATGAAATTATTTGTTTAGTTGTGTGTTATTTATGGCAAATGTATTGGACACGTAGTAGAGGATGTATACATTTGGTATGCTACAAATATCAAAGTTAAATGTTCACATGCTTGACTTTAGTTTGAAACTTTACAGATTAAATTGCCAACTTTTGATCCTCAAGTCTCTTAAAACATTTAGGCACCATACTCAATATGTTTTTCTTACTTCTTACAAACATATTGAGTATGGTGCTTAAATAAATGTTTTAAGAAACTTTCTGTTGAGTTTTCCATGGTTATCCTCCTAATAATAAAATTATTTGTATGCATAAAATTATTTGTTGAATTATGTATTGGAAACGTAGAAGAGATTGTATACATTTGGTATGCTACAGATATCAAAGTACAATGTTCACATGCTTGTATTTAGTTTGAAACTTTACAGATTAAATTAGCAACTTTTGTTCCTCAAGTTTCTTAAAACATTTAGGCACCATACGCAATATGTTTTTCTTACTTCTTACAAACATATTGAGTATGGTGCTTAAATGTTTTTAGAAACTTTCTGTTGAGTTTTCCATAGTTATCCTCCTAATGATAAAACTATTTGCATGCATGAAATTATTTGTTTAATTGTGTGTTATTTATGTCAAATAAATTGGACACGTAGAAGAGATTGTATACATTTGGTATGCTACAGGTATCAAAGTACACATGCTAAATGTTCACATGCTTGTATTTAGTTTGAAACTTTACAGATTAAATTAGCCAAAGTTCCTGTACTCTAGGGGCGCAGACGTTTCTAAGTTTAAGTTTGTCTTTCAGCTTCTGTATTTTATTGACTTAAATACGGTTATTGCCCTCTTCAGTGCTATTATTACTAATGTTTAACAATCTCAAATGTTTTTGCTATTACTGTAATTTAATTGATAGTCAGTTGCTGCACCATTTACACTCCACAATGGATGATGTTGTCTTTGTGTAAATAAGGTTGTTCTTTCATTTTTTTTAAGAAAAAAATAACTTAAATAACCTTAAAAGCGTATAATCTATAGCAATTTTTTTTAAATTCAAGAATATACAGAAAGTTGGAAACATTATAATGAGCATGGGAAGAACTAGACAGACAATAAAAGTGTTAAGGTTAAAGAGGCAAATTATGTATATATTTTGTATAATCTTCCTAAAGATCAATTATGTATATATTTTGTACAGTCTTCCTAAAGATCAATTATGTATATATTTTGTATAATCTTCCTAAAACGCAGTATACTTAAATCAGTATACTTAAATTAGTATATTGTCCTCTGTCATAGCTCAACGGCTATGGTACTTGCCTCATAAGCAAGACGTCCCGGGTTCAAATCCCGCGGGGGACCATAAAATATTAAAAAACCCAAAAAAACATGCTCGTTAGCCGAAAGGCCCAAAGTGGCATGGAAAGCAAAAAAAAAAAAAAAAAAAAAAAAATTAAATTAGTATACTAAACAAAGTGATTGAACTTATGTTTCACCTACTAGCAGAGCCTCTTCATCTATGCATAGTCAAAATAAACAGTAAAAAGAACATACATGCACACAGCTGTTTTATTTTAAATACATTTCATTCATTTTAGATCCAACTAGTTAGATACATCTAGTTTTACTAGTTTTACAAAATTTTCTAAGATGTACGAGTCGATTTAAAATTTATGAAATCGATTTGAAAGCAATATTTTAGGTCAAGCACTTTGAAATAAACATTTTTGTTTCTTGAATTTTTCTAAAAACTCTTCCTTTTCGAGATATTAGCAGCTTTATGTCGATTTATTTCAACACGTTTAGGGCCGCCATTTTGTTTTGGGTTGTCCGATTTTTATTTTCTTTATGTCATTTTCCTAGTCTTAAATATACCTTTAAAATGAGGTATAGCATGACTATACTTCCCATTCAAAAATTTTGAGTTGCCCCCAAAATCTCCCATTTTTAGGGGACACTCAAAATTAATTTCCGATTGTTTCAAAAGATACTTTGGGCTAAGAGGGGAGGGTGGGACTTTTAAGACACCTGGCATGTCAGTTAATATAAAAATAATAAAAAAATTGTTGTGACTGAAACTGACATGATGCAACTAGTCATGAGTTTAGGAAAAATTTCGGTCATCACTCTTATCAACTTTTAATCTGCAATGAGGTTGTAGGCTACCTAATGCACTCTATCTATTATCTCGAAACTGCTCCAGTGGTTTCTAAAACTCTATGGTTTCATCCTCAGGCTGCACAAAACTGACTTGCCCGTTACATGTTTCCGGTGCATGACCTAATAGGTACATATTTCGTTAAGCGATATGTTTTCTAAAATAACTATGTTCGTAAGAATTAAAGTATTGTGTTTTGACATATGCTTTTATGTTTTTATTTTTCTACTAGTAAGCTCTAGTGAAAAATCACAGGCTGATTAATTAGATACACATCATTTAAAAAACAAACTACTAAAAAACAACATTAAAGAATACCTATCTATGCCTACATAGACGGAATTGTATGCTGACGGGAATTGTAAACTCCGTAAATGTGTACAATAAAAAGAATTATAAAACTGTAGGCCTACTTGTTAAACATTTTTATTTACATACGTTATTATATTTAAAGAAAGATAAAAGTGCTACCTTGTAATTCCTTTTTATTGCATATTGATAGATCAAATGAGTTCGAAGTTAATAATCGAATATGTGTATATGTTATACGAAGACTGCGAATGTTTCCAAAGTTAAACGAATATTATCTTTTCTTTAAATTTGTATAAACAAATAAATTATATTGATGATAAAACTGTGCATTTAAGAATTTATATACAGTTTATAACCTCAAAGCAAATATTATAACGTATATTATATAGTATGCATTAGTTCTACAAGTCATATTAAAAAAAATCAACTTCCCAAGAAATTATAACGATTGAAGTTGTAAACATAACCCCAAACTAAAATCTACACGGTTTATATATGTAAAAGTAATTACCTTTCTTTTGTTTATAATACACGGTTTGTTTAAGTTTTACAGATGACAGATGAAATCATCTGTTTAGATGTACGAATGTTTCCGAAGTTAAACAAATTTAATAGATATCTTTTCTTTAAATTTGTATACAAAAATATATTAATGATAAAAGGTTGTATTTATATTCATTTTATAACCTCAAAGCAAAATCTTATAATGTATTATAGCCTACATTAGTTATTTAACTTTTTAACTTAAGTTTTAAGAAAATCAACATCACAAATATTGATTGAAGTTGTAAACATAACCCCAAAGTATAATCCAAAGTATGCACGTATGTATGTATGTACGTACGGACGTACACTCGCTTTTATAGGAGTTGAGTGAATTGACGGTTTTGTGTGTCTGAGGATGAAATCATAGAGTATTCGAAACCGTGGTAGTCTTTACGACGTGAGTATTAGACCATGAAACAGCGTAGGAAAAGTGTTAAAAAGTTCCACATTAAACGACTTACAGATTAAATCAAAGTACTTCTTTGTCTGACAACGTTTAGAAATTACTTTACTCACACAATATGTGTTGAATCAATGTGCTAAAATCTCACAGTATAATATGCACTTAGAGTGAATTTTATTAATGTTCAAATACGTAAACTAAACTAATATGCAATTGTTACCGAGTTATAATATAAAATAATTCAAATTTTACTTATATGGGTATCACTAGTTCATTCAAATTGTCTCGATACAGAATATTTTCATAATATTAAAAACTTGTCTGGTAGTTAAAATTGGTTTCCTTATTCAACAATCTTTATGTAAGGTGACTTCAGACTGTATTATTGGCTTAGTTTTGACAGATAAAAATGGGTCACACACAAGTGTTCGATCTGAATTTATGTTCGAAGCATAGTCAGCATTTTTCGCTTTGTTGAATCAGTAAAACAGTCCTGCAAAGGTTCAGAAGTTTAGTTTATAGTCTACTTTATTATAGAAAGGTTGGAATAATTTAAATTGTGATTAAAAAACAATATTAAAATACATGTGTAAAAAGTATCTGTCTATTAAATTACGAATAAGTATGTTTTCCCGTAGTGAACAAAACAAATGTTTGAGGGGATATTATTTTATTAACATAATTTTTTTTAAAGTATAGATGCATGAATGAATTTGTGGTATCTAGAATACATAATTACTAAAACAACTATTTGTAAATTTAAAATATCTAAACTTACTGTGATTAAATCATAAATACACGTTTATAGCATTAATAATGAACCAGGTTTGCAACGACCAATCCATGAAGAATGTGACTGGATGTTGGTACCTTTTGTTCCTTCGATACAAGTTTTAAAATAAAATATTTAATAAATTTAATCTACCATCTTGGTTTTTATGAGAGACTAAACTCGACGTTCGTGAGATACATGTTAGTGGTTTAAACAGTTATTATTATAAAGAGAAAGTAGCACATGCCAAATTGTATAACCAAGCAAACTAGTCGAATTTAAAATTATAACAAATGTAATATATTTTAACTATACAGTAACTTACTCATGTTCGTGCGATTTTTGTGACAGTCACATAATAATATAAATAAATAAATTTATTTATTTAATCTTGACTTGTGAGAAGATGTGCTTGATAGAATAAACTTTGAAGACAAAATCTCACAACTAATACATTTACTCAAACGCATTTCAACGACAAAGACGCTCTCTTCAGTGATGCACGAGCTATTGAGTTATAGTTTGACTATTGTAGTTCGAACTACAATAGATGGCGACTTTGTAGTTGAAACGCTTTTGAGTTAATATACGTATTAGTTGTGAGATTTTGTCTTCAAAGTTAATTCTATCAAAAATAGTGACATAATATAATGCGATTTATGTATGATATTAAACTGCTGGTTATATAAATACAAAATGTTTTGGGTACTGTATATACTAACAATACTTAAACAAATAAATATCTAAAATCAAATTATGGATGTTTATTTTAAACAAAGAAATGCCAGTGATTCAAATACAATAATGCAAATTTGACTTCCAACAGAAATTTTATATAGAATTTCTTATACTCTCACTGTTAATATTCCTGCACTGTTTTTTTTTGCATTGGATCAAATACATTTTGTAAATAAACAAAATTATTTCCCTAATTCTACATAAATAAGTTCCACTTAACAATAATTTTAAAGTCGACCTTTTAAAAATTTGATTGCTTTTATGGGAAGTATAACACTTAATTACGGCTTTATAAAATATTATAATTTCCAACTATAGTAAAGTTTTGCACTATGGTGTATAACTAAAAACAGAAATCTCGGGTTTCCAAAAGTTGTAATCATAACATTGTTTCTAAAAGTATTATTTAAACATATTTGGATACTAAAATAAACTGTTGTATTAATACAACACGCAGTTATTTACCCTAATACAAAAGTGTACAACATTAAGTACATAACTTTGAGTTATTTTAATACGTTTAAAAAAAATATAACAAGTATTATATTATAAATTATAATCGTTATTATTTCATTGATATATTTTTTTAAAAAAGGCAAATAAAAATCACAAAAAATTATTCTTCCACTTAAAATTGCCTACTTAAAAACAATATAATACATTTAAATAAGTACAGATCATAAACAAAATACAAAACAAACTTAAAGTTAACTAGTAAAACAAATGAAAACAATAATAGCAACTTTAATATATAAAGATCAAATTATAAACAAACTAAACACAATGTCCTATTTATTTTAACTATACAACAACAAAATTACAAAAATATAAATTTTTTTAAATGTGAAAAACGAAATCGTTATTGAACTCAAGTTTTCTACAGACCTCAACCTAAATTATAAAAAGATATCGAAAGCTATTAACTTGCTATTCAGTTAAAAACAATACTTTTGTTTGCAGTTTTTACGATAGTTTAAAAAACACAAATCGTTATTTTTGTAGGAACTGTAATTTTTATCGTATTAGAATCAGTTAAACCTCCATATTCTATTTCTTTCTTAATACCTGTATATTTCGCAAAAAGGCTATATTTAAAAAAAATGTTATGTATTTTTTTTTATTTTGCAACATGCTGCAGTCTTTTATGTCTTACTAGTGACTAAAGTGATTTATCGTACTTTATCACTATAAAAAAATACAGTTTTCTCAAATCGTAAATATTATGTACATATATTAAATTTTGGTATAATTTTAAGAAACATAAATTGTGTTATGCTTTATACTGCAGATTAATATTAAATTGCAAGATTAAATACTGATTATAATTTCTAAATTAGATTTTTTGTAATGGATTAATTATCGGATGTTTTATGGCTAATTTAAGTCATTATTTGAGTCAGTATGGTAGACACCGTTATTCCTTCCTACCTCTACGTATATCTTTCGCACTTAATCAATATTCACATTGAATAGAGCCAATCTATCTTACTTGTAAAGCGCACTTTATGAATACATTAAATATTGGCCGCAATCCATCTTAAGCTGAAATATTGCTATCACAGTATTTGTGAGATCCAGCCATGTCTTTCTAAGCTGGTTTTATATTGAATTAAATATTTAGATTTTTATTTCAAATATAATTTTAAATTAATAACATTTGTTACATTAAGCAACGAAATAAAAAAGTAAATAAATAAAAACATACAAATCGAAATATTATAGTTAAGCCTTTGCCTAAATTATAAATTTTTAAAATCGCAGACTTTTAAAACATGTTAGTACTCTTTTAAGTTAGAAAAAATATTTAAAGGTTGTACTATTTTATCAATTGATTTGCATGAAGGAACTTTACTATTTATTTGTGACACACACAGACATATATTTTATTATTAGTTATTCGGACATATTCCATCATTTGAGTGTTAACCATCTACATAGTACATCTCAGAGCTGAAACTGAGAAGTCATAAAACACAATAATACAAACACAGAAAAGCACAAACACACACCTGAAGGCAAACCACGTGTTTACAGACCGCAGTCAGACAAATAACTGGTTAGGTGTCGAGGGCCTATCTTTATTTAGTTTAGTTTGCCAGCCCTCGACCGAGTTAAGACCCTACGGGGAGAACCAGGTTAAGGTTAGTGGTGTATTTTAGCTTTACTTGTTTTCATTAGATAGGCCTAGATGTCTAGGTTTATGTTCCCTTAGTAAGTCACTTGATAACGGGAGTTCATTTATATTCCCGAAACGTTGTGTATTGATTTTCTAACACACAAATTAATGCTAATGTGTCCGAATAACTATTAATAAAGTTGAACTTCCATTATTAATAATAATTTCAAACAGAGAAAAGAAGTGTTTAACCGCTTTTGACCAACCTTAGCTAAAATCTTTCTGGGGCCCCATACATGTACCTTAGAAAAAACTTAAGTTCACTAGTTCTCAAGTTATAAATTAACAGGCAGAAGAAGAGAGAGAAAGATGTAGTATTTTATACAGTGAGGATTTGAAATGGATTACCTTCTGCAGTGGCAACACATAATTTTATAGAATTAACAGGCTCAAATCAATTACAAACGAGAACAATTTGTGGATTATATATATAGAAGTTATTTGTACTCACAATTTTCCAACTTAGTCTAATATTATGGTTATGAACTTAATTACGTGGTTTGTTGCAAATTTAATTGACAGAATACCAGGTAAGTAAAACTGAAATAACATAAATAAATACTAAACGGAAGCGATATTTTTATGTTTCAATTTAATTTGGTAGTTCTTTATTATAATTATTTTAATTAACTCATGTAATTTAAGCTTAGCCTCATCATTTGGATGGTTTAAATAGTCTTGGAAACGCACAAAATATGCTAACTAACAAACATTAATCAAATGATTATCAATATGAATTACATAATATCTGCAATTTATTGTTAAAAACACAACATACATTCTACTTTGAAAATAATTACTTTCTAAAATGGAAACTAATATATTTCCCATGTGTAAAATATAGTATATAAAAACGAAATAAAAACTATGTAGTCATAATTTATTTCTTAACAAAAAGCGATCACTAACGCCAACAAATTTCATTGTTCTGATTTCGACAGGGCAACCAAAAAACAAATCTCAATGCAGGGTAAACTCAAAGTCAGAAACTGTATTCTGTATTTTCGACAACAAATTGTGATAAGTTAAATATTCTGGATGCTTTGCTTTGTCTTGCAAACGTTCTGCAGTTCAATTTATAACCTAATGTTACGCGTAGGAATAGTTTATAGCATTTATTTCATTAATTATTAATTTTGTATTTATTGAATCCACAATCATCAATATTTGTCCTAACAGAGTTATGTTTAAATATTTACGATTTTATTTATCCACGAATTGATATGAGGCCGTACATTTGCAATTATTAATACAACCACCAGACTGTACTGAAAATAGTAGTTTAGCAAAATGGAAAATCAAAATTAATAAGAAACTCATGATATTTTCTCAAAGCCATCAGTTCTTAAAATAGCTTTCAATATACCTACTAACCGATGCTGTGGTTTTGCAACCGCATTTGTAGTGCTTTTCAATTTCATCAATTAATTTTGCTGTCAGCAACATAAAAGGGAACATTTTAAATCTAAATTGCTTTTCATGCACACCTGTAAAACTGTAGAACTTGTGTTGTTTAGCTTTTAAGCTCGATGTTTTATTTAATTTATTCGCAAACAAATATTTACCGGCATTGACACTTTATGTTTACATAAAACGACGTAATATTTGTGTCGCTTTTACCTGATATTATTTTCGTATTTTAAGATTGTTATTTCTGATTAAGGTGTATCGTGTACACCACTGATTAAGGGGTTTCAATGTTAAAGAAATTATGATAAAGTTGATATAACAGTTTTGCAAATATATAGCAAACCGAGTCCGGATGTTGATTTAAATAGATGATTGCGGTTATTTTAAATTGGCAATACATTTTTTTCAACGAACTTTAGAAAGAGAAAGTATTTGTTGTAAACTATGTTTTTAA
>JAGFPH010012847.1:14144-28521 GCA_018207615.1 Philaenus spumarius | reverse complement strand
CTCAGCCTAAATCCATTTAAAACCCGCAATTGTTCAAATAGCGTTTTTTAAAAAATACCAAACTCTTGGGAACAAAATTCTTCATCCGAATGGCTTGGTAATTTTTCGCTATTATTAATAGTTACAACGTAAAAAAATATTTAAAATCACCCTATAGCGGCGGTAGGTTACACGGACATTGCTCAGCCTAAATCCATTTAAAACCCGCAATTGTTCAAATAGCGTTTTAAAAAAATACCAAACTCTTGGGAACGAAATTCTTCAGGCGAATGGCTTGGCAGTTTTTCGCTATAATTAATAGTGACAACATAAAAAAATATTAAAAATCAATGTTTTAAATTGTTAATAAATATTAAACAAAATGTTTTTCTTAGTTTTGAAAAAGCCATTTGCATGCATATTGGCCATAGCTTTAAAATGACATATCTTTCATAATTATCCGATCAAAAATAAAGGAAAAATTTGGATTTTAATTTAACATTGGTCTTATGGAGTGACAGCCAACATGGCCGATAGCTAGAGCCGACCCTTAAGTTAAAAGGTATGAAATAGAATAACTACCCTTAAAATTAAACGCTTTCGTTTCAGAGACATCGCAATACACATTGTTCTCACGGTAACTTTATTCAAACTGAATTGTAAAAGGTTTTAACCACCACTGTTATTAAATGGCGCAAAGAAAAGAAACCTAGTTTCCAGGAAGTCAAATTCCTGGTAAACAGGACGTCAACTTCCTGGTAAATAATGAACAAACATTGCATTGAATGTTTCGAGACATCTACAATTCTTAGAAAAGGGCAATATTTTATACTCCGCTGTTTGTAATTTGGAAGTTTCGACTAACCTTTGGACTACCAATTTGGTATCCGTGCCCGTTTTTGGGAATGTCTGTTATTTAGAAACACTACAAAGGCCATAAAAGCATGAGCTCGGTCGGGGAATATAAAAATGTCTGATATTAAGAAGTGTCCGCTAATTAGAAGTGTCCGTTAAGGGAAGTTTCACTGTAGTTAAAAAAAAATGCAATAATTTTTTAGGGCTGTTTTCTTGTTATGTTGTGAAAATAAATTATTTACTGAATTGTTTCAGATTTATCGATATCTCAGAGTATATGATAGAGATTCTGGCTTCATCATAGAACCATGTTATAGGTATTCGTTAGAAGGGCAAAAAGGTGCCAAGATTT
Organism: Philaenus spumarius; assembly: GCA_018207615.1. NCBI lineage: Eukaryota > Metazoa > Arthropoda > Insecta > Hemiptera > Aphrophoridae > Philaenus > Philaenus spumarius. Next base: position 27,335 of record JAGFPH010012847.1, on the reverse strand, counting down.
CAGCCACAAAAAAGTGGTGAGATAAAATTCATTCTATTTTCAATATTTTATAATTTTTAATATCTTCTATTAATTGTTGCATGAGAACTTGTAGTATTGTGAAGAAGTTATTCTCTACTTTTCTATTATAAATGCACTAAAATGTTATTAATTACCAGTGTGACCTGGCAATGATTCACTATTGCTTGACTTGCGAGAGTAATAAAAAAGTTATAAGTTTATAACTATAGTTTTATACTATTGTAGCTTGTGCATCACTGAAGATGGCGACTTTATCTTTGAAACGCGTTTGAGTTAATAATCGTATTAGTTGTGAGATTTTATGTTCAAAGTTTATTCTATCAAATAAATATATACTTATAGATTAATTAACCAAAACAATTTATATGGGTATTTATCCTGTAATTATTATTTAATTTTAAGGGTAGTTGTCCCATTTAATTACTTTGACTTACGTAATTGAATTGTAAATGGTTTTTATATGACTTCAGAATAATATTACACAATTTTAGCTTTATAGCTTGTAAGAAGTTAGTGCAGTTTATGTTTAGTGTAACTTATAGGGGTAGCTAAGAGATTTTAATATCTTTGTAGTAACTATATTCTCTAAAACAATCCTGGTACAAATATATGTAAATTGTGAAATTAGTTGAGTAGTTTTTGAGCATACAAAAAAAAGTAAGTGTTTGAATTATTATTTAACTTTAAGGGTAGTTATCCCATTTCATCCTTTTGTCTTAAGGGTCTGCTCTAGTAAACGAGAAAGCAACCGGTGACGCCAGCGCTTCACTCTATAGCCGTATCTAAACAGTGCATTTTCTTGCAGCTGAGGGCTTTGACATTGCCTCATTTAAAACCATTTTATAAACCCATCTTTTGTAATTATTGAGTGCTGAAAAAAAAATGAATATTCTTTATAAAATTGTGATTCACTTTTAATTATAATTTTTTTATTGTGTAAAGAAAAAAGTTCTAACTGGGTACTTAAAAAATATCAATTATGTGACAGATGAAAGGGATTTTTTGAAAGAATGTGACTTAATGGATGCGTATTGTGACTGTGATTAAAATGAGACCTTGCAAACAATTTTATGATAAAAAATAAACAAAATAAATGGTTTTAAATTTAACATTTCTCTTACGAGATACAAATCCAAGATGGCCGCCACTACAACAGACCCTTAAGTAATTTGATTGCAAATTATTACAATTAATTATTTAATGAAGTCAGTTTTTGGGAGAGATTCTTTAATGTTGTCCTTATAATTAATTAGAATAGGACTGTTGTTGTCCATATAAAATACTAGGAGAGCTCGCTTTGCTCACCAACCCTGGTGGTTTAAGCCAATGCAAACAGATTATTGCATACCCTAATAATTTCACCGAAATGATGATTGACCTATACGTAGCTAATGTAAGACAGAGAATAAAATAGACACGGCCTACCCCAATAATTTGAATTTTGACATGTTTTGTAATTTCACTATTAATATTAAATAATCAACATTTCAAACACATTTGAATTTTACCAACTAAAGGAAACATTACAATGTGTAACTCCAGATGTTTGACGTGTAATGCAGTAAGCGTTTTGTTTGCTTTTCCCTAATCTTTAAAAAAAAGTTGTTAGTTATGAAGAATAATTACCTACCATAAATTTTTGAAAATGGTTGCAAATAAACGTGTTTTGGTTCATTGTAGGAATAAAATAAAGTTAAGTTTTAGATCCAAATCAGCTGTTTTATTTGTAATATGTAACAACAGATATTTGAATTAAATTACAATACAATAAGCATTTTTTGTTAATTGTTTTTTTGTTAATCTAACCTAAAAAAGCTGTTGGTTGTGAATAATAATAACTTATTCTAAATTTACTAAGTTGGTTACTATGGCAATGGATGTAAACAAACATGTGTTGCTAAGCTTTTAATCTGTGCAACTGTCTTATCTGTTATAATTTTCACTATTTTTGTGCTTTAAAATATGAATTTTTCAAAATAATTTCTTTGTTTGGGTTTATGATCCCACAAGAATATACCTTTTAATTTTCGTATTTGTATCTTAAGTTGTTTTTGCTTCATGTTGATTTTATGTCAGTCAGGACAAAGCCTTTTATATTATAGATTAATTTTATGGATAACTTCGAGCGCGCAAATTTTAATATTAAAATGGTATTGATTGAAAATTTGAACCAATATACAAGTACTATTGTTTTTTTATAGGTATAAACATGAGAAAATCTCCTGCCTTGTAGGCTGTATAGCAGAGCTAACACAAGAAGAGGAAAACCAGTTGCTGCATCCAGGGAAGAATGATTTTTCTGTAATGTTCAGTTGTCGTAAAAATTGCGCCCAGCTTTGGCTAGGCCCTGCAGCATTTATTAACCATGATTGTAGAGCTAATTGTAAGGTAAGTTACGAGATATGTTTGTTTGAAATTCAGTTTTAACATTATATTGTTTAATGAATATCAAACATATTAAGAATCATAGTGTTACAATTATTTTTAGGGTACTGTTCTCAAATAGAAAAATATGGAACCCTTTATAAGATTTTTTTTTGTCTGTCTGACATAGTTGACTTTCTCCGTGAAATTTCTACTATGAATTTTACTGGCAAAAATAAAAAGTATTTGATATTCGCATGACATATTAATTTTGTATTTAATATCAAACTATTTTTTAACCTTTGCCCTCTCATAGGGTCTTTAAAAAAGCTCCTCTGGAGACATACGGCCACTGGTACAGATAGCAATTAGGATGGAGCGCGAAGAGGGGAGTGTGCAAGTCTCCTACGCCGGCTCCCACCACATTTCCCCTCTCGCGGTGGAGTACAGTCAGAGCATCGCAACACGCGTTTTCTGCCACCTGTCTACCTAATATACATTTTGTAAATGTGTATGACGCCGCTATTTTTAATACAATTGGATACTTCTATGTATGGTTGTGTTTGGAAAGAGTCACTTTATTATAGTTCAGAGTTTCATAGCGATATCGACTCAAACAAACCTTTGGCAGAATTGTCAAATCAACTATCTAGTCGTGTAGTACGCGTAGATAGACGCTCAGAACTTGGATTTTGTATGTTTATCCACTAGTTTATCCATTAGTTAAAAAAAAACCGAAACCGGTCATTAAAAATTAAAATAAGGATTGTTTTGACCGAGAAAAACAAGTTAATTAAGTTACAATAATTACATAACTTAAGTTAAATCAGCAATTCTGGTGGCTATACGCTTAATGTTTATATTATTTGTTTTCTAATTTAAAATATTTTGAATTTCACCGTTAATGAATTACCATGCCAATAATATGGCTTTAGTAACTATAAGGTGCATAATTATACAATCAACACGACTACAGAGCAGACATGAAGTAGGGTTAAGGAACAAATGTACAAAATATTAATTCGCTACGATGAGTATAAAAAATGCAGCTTTCCCCTAATTACAGTAGTTGCGACAAAAACCCTTTATTGACTGGGCTAAAAAGCGTTCACAGTGACAGCAACCGTACCGTGGCTAGTCAGCAAATGACTTTTTGGTGGTGACTGTACTGAAGACTCACAGTCGAGTAGAGAGGGTAAGACATTACAGCGCCATGCTCAAGTGACGCTTCACGCTACCTGGCACTATCTGTAGTACTGCGACACCATTTTCTACATCAGCTTGTAATTGTTTTCGCAGTCTTGTTCCTTGCAGCTTGTATGGCCATTCAGAATGGCCAATACAAAATCCTGTGAACACTCGCATAGCCATCACGAGTGGCAATAGTATTTTGTATCTATGGAAACCTAGTATTTTTTACAAAATTGTTTTCTGTGTAAAGTGCTGGAATCTGTAGGCAAACTTTTGAAATATGTGAACATCGCAGGAGTGCTTTCCCTCCTTTTATGACAGCTATGTTACGCTAAATAATATAACCTCTCTCTTGTTTACTCGGTGCTGTGGTAGTCGTTGTTAGTGTCGTCATAAATCGTTGACAAAATTATGGGAATGGCTTATTTAAATTTAGATGAAATAGAAATGAGTTTGAAACAGAAAGCATGACTATTGATTGTTTTCCACTTTGGTTTTCATCTATTATTTGTATAATATAAATATAACTATAGCGTTTTTATGAGGTCTAATAAACTGTGCAATACCATGTTTCATATTTCAAATAAGTTATAACTGTCAATAAACACAAGTTATTTATAAAATATTTGTGTTTGCTAAATACTTGTCAAATGAATCCTACAAAACAATTCCGAGGGTGACGACAGCCGAGTTCCACCCGATTAACGAGCGGCCACTCATGGTGGCCTTGTGCCCTGAGAGGACTAAGCAGTTCATGGGAAATAATACAAGTTGTCTAGGAGTCAGGTGTGGTGTTTCGAACGCAAAGGGTTAAGAATTAGTAATGTTGCTCAAAATACCTCTTCTATTTCCAAAAGCAGCTAAATTTTGAAAACACCAGTGATGTTTTAGAAAATCTATAGTAGACAAAATTGTTTGGTAAATAGTGATTAAAATTTATATTCTTTTATTCTAGCAATATGTGGTAGTTCTATGTTTTGGAGTATCACCTATCTTGTCTTACTACTGGCAGAAAACTTTGCGAAAATTTTTCCTAAGTACGGTATTTCTAAAAAGCTGTTTTCCAGCCAAGTCACAGAACTGCTCTTAACTCGATCAATATATCAATCGAACCAACTACCTTTAAAAATAAGTCAATACAGTAAACTACGAAAACAGGTGGTGTGCATTTCTGATCCTTTTTGTTACTGTTCAATTACAAAGAGTCAAAAATATTGTTTTCTTTGATTGACGGTAGGCCCTTTAAAATTACAAAATGTTATATCAGGTAGATTTCCCTAACATAAACAAAAATTGTATTGTGGACTTCTAAACTAAATAGTAGACTTAAACTTATAGCTTCAAGCATTTCTTCTCGATTAGATTAATTATAATTATACTAGGATGAGTTTTTTATTGTTATTGTACATAAATGTATACCAGGTGTCTTAAAAGTCCTCCCCCGTTTAACTTTTGTGTTTGTTAAAACAAACAAATATCCTTTGGGGAAAGATACTAACTTAGCCCAAAGTATCTTTTGAAGCAATCGAAAATTTTGAGTGTCCCCTAAAAATTAGGGATTTTGGGGGCAACTCAAAATTTTTAAATAGGAAGTATGGTCATGTGATACCTCATTTTAAAGCTCTATTTAAGACCAGGAAAATGACATAAAGAAAATAAAAATCGGACCACCCAAAACAAAATGGCGGCCCTAAACGAGTTGAAATAAATCGACATAAAGTTGCTAATATCTCGAAAAGGAAGAGTTTTTAGAAACAATTTCAAGAGACAAAAAATGTTTATATTTCTAAGTGCTTGACCTGAAAAATTGCTTTCAAATCGATTTTGTAAATTTTATTTTTTACAAAAATGTAGGAATCGACTTAAAATTTACAAAATCAATATGACAAAATAAAAATAAAAAAAAATTAATTTTTAAACTTGTTTAAACATTTGTTTGCACATGTATAAAATTTGCTCAGATCTTTAGAGAATAGGAGTGGTGGGGGGGAAGGGGTATGCATAATCTGGCACACTAACTACTAAAGTCCTGTGCACACCACCAACAATGTTTTATTTATTCCTGGGATGGTTATTGCTATTGGTTAGTTAGGTACATTAAGTTAATGATGTGTTGATTCTACTTCAACCACTTTGCATAATCCTATAAAGATTTCTTTCACAGGGAACCCTGCCTTGCGATGGCAACCAATTTTGGTTTCTGAGAAATATATCGCTATTAGTAGATTTGATTAAAAAGATTATATTCGTGATTCAAATTTCTGATTGAGATATTTATTTTCAGTTTGTGGCTACAGGACGCGACACAGCTTGTGTTAAGGTTCTCAGAGACATTGAAGCAGGAGAGGAAATTACTTGCTTTTATGGGGAAGACTTTTTTGGCGACGGAAATGGATATTGTGAATGTGAAACTTGTGAAAGGTAAGATTACTGTACTTTGTTATTTAAAACTGTTTTCATCCATACTGTTTTTTTAAATGAAAAAACTATTCTAATTGTATGAATTTTAATATTTGGATTTTGTAGTTTTTCCACTAAAAGGTCATCATATGTGTTAAAATATTAGATAAATACTCTAAAAACTTTACTACTCCAGTTTTTATTAAATTAAACAATGTGTTAATAAATAGAGAATTTAAGTTTTGTATGGTTTATAAAGGGAAAATCGTTTGAGTTTAGAAGTTTGGTAGTTACCTCAGGTCAATAGGTGTGTTAAATTTCATGGTCGAGGTACCTTTGGTTTAGGCTGGGTATTTCAGCAAGCCAGTGAGTAAGTGACCAAATTAGAAGAACAAATTTTATTTGAACATTTTAAAAAGAAATTTTAAGAACTGTGTAATTAGAGCAGTTTGTAATTGGGAAGCAATTTCCTGCTGTGGCAAACTTACCTTAGCGAATACTATCTTATCAGTTAAAGACATAAAGTGATGAGAAACCACCAGTTTATTCTGATGGGCTGGGGAGGTCTTGTTTCACTTGCAATAAGTAAATGTCATTGTTTATCTTTTTACTAAAAATTGCAGGTTATCAAAGTACAAGTGGAGTTTTGAAACAAAGTCTCTAAGTTATACAAAGTTTAAAATATTTATTGATTAAATAAATTGTATTTATATATTGTTACTAATTCATTGCTTTCAGGCGATGTATGGGTGCGTACGCTAAAGGCAAACAATCAAATGGAGAAGATTTAATCAACTCTGGATATAGACTTCGAGAGACTGACCATAGAATCAATAGGATAAAGCATAATAATCAATTAACTGGGGTTGCCATAAAAAATGAATCTGTTTTTACTTCGGAATGTGTGAGTGAAAGTAATAGTCGTTCGTCTTCGACAAACAGTGACATCAAAATGAACGAAATAGTGACTCCGTTGAGCATGAAAGAGTTACGTCAAAAGGGTTTAACTAAGTATGATGCTGAAATGTTGATCGAACAAGGTTGCAAATTTTCTGATATTAGTGATGCAACTAAAAAGAATGTTGACGGTAAAATTGTATCTGCGTCTCGAACTAGAGGTGAAAATGTCGACGGTAAAATTTTATCGGCATCTCGAACTAAAGGTGAAAATGTCGACGGTAAAATCGTACCCGCGACTCGAACTAGAAGTGAAAGTAGTGATGGTAAAATGTTAACTCCATCTCGAACTAGAGGTGAAAACTTAGATCGGGAAAGTAGGTTATGTAATAGAAATTTAAGAAAATGTACAGGACGAAAGAAAAATATTAGTGAAAGTGAGGAGAAACGGTTAGATGATAGTGTAAATTGCGATGTTTCGACAGGAATGTCACTGCGGAATCACAAACGACTGAATGAACCGGTTACAGACACATCATCCGTGATGAAAGAAAAAGTGAATAATAATAATAATTTTAGTGAACTTAAAAGTAGGTTAGAAGGAACCGATTTAGTTAACAATGTAGAAAATAAAACTAAAAGAACCGAAGTGTCTAAAAAAGAAAATGAAAAATCATTAGCCTATATTGCAAGAACAGAAAGATGTAGGAGAAATATAAGTGAAAAATTAGGTTCAATTTTAAATAGGAAAATAAGTACGAATGAAACTAATACTTTATCTAATAGACGACTTACGAGGAATAAAAGTTTAGATGTTAAGATGAATAATGAACTATTAGAGGAAATGTGCATTGCAAGTGATAAAATTACAGAACCACTACCAGATAAATTGGTAACTACAGATGAAGTTCAAGGTACAGCGTTTGAATCACAAGCTGTCTATGAAAACACACCTTCAGATGAAAAGAAAGACATTTATGAATTCAATGAGCAAGATGAAAGCGAAGCAAGTGAACCAATGTCTCTTAGAAGAGCGAAAACATTTGAAACTTTAAAGAATAACGAGAGCCCAGAAGAAAGCAAGGTAGAAACACGTTGTGAACAAAAAACTCCGGAAAAACAAACAGGTGGAAGGCTGAAACTGACATTAAGAATGAAACGAAGTCCGATGCTAGATGAAGTTATCGAGTCGGGTGCGAAATGGCCTGAAGAAAGATTTGAACCTGAATATGAAGTTCTCAGAGTAGAAGGAGTAGGAGATATGGAAGAAACTTTAATACACAGAAGAAAAAAACACAAAACAAAGGACAAAGAAAGAAGGCGGAAAAAATTAAAAGAGTTTTACGATCTTGAAAGAAATATTACCGAATGTCCGGTTCATCCGCCGATGAAAAGACTTCGTTTGATTTTAGGTAATGAAACTAGAACAATTGATTTGCCTCCAGATACTGCCGTTATTACGTCATGAATTTTCATGTAACATAAGGCTGTTGTTCTTAATATCATTTTTAAATCTTTCGGCTGTTAAACAAAAAGGTATTTTTGTTGTTGTTTTCCTATAATTTGTGATAAATAAGCAAACTGTAATGGTTCAACTTTTTTAATTTAATTTTACACGTGGAATATTTTGTAAGTATTATTTTTCTGTGAGAACGTGTTTGTGCGCTGTGTTTGTATATTTTAGATTTTTACGTTGTTGACAACGTATTATACTCCTAAGTGCAGTGAATTGAAAAAGGAGCAGTTTGACTGAAATTGTTTGTGGGCCACACACTTGAGGAAAAAATGTTAAAATATTTAGAACATAATATTTTTCGTGAGTTCTAATTAGTTTTGTAATAAAGTACTTTTATGTTGTTGTTGCATTAAATTTTGATATTTTAATTTGAAGGTTTTAAATTTAAATGAAAGCAAGATTGATTTAGATCAAATTAAACCTGAACACAAAATCTCACAATAAAATTGAGTTACAGTTTGGTTACTGTAGCCCATGTATCACTGAGGATGTCAACATTGTCGTTGAAACGCGTTTTAGGTTAGTAAACGTTTTTATTGTGAGATTTTGTGTTCAGGTTTTATTTTATCTAGTTACTTTCTCACAAGTCAAGCTCATTAGTTATTTTTTAAGATTGATTTAACTTGTTACAAAAGATATTAATTGAGAAGAGGTGTCAAACACCAGAATTGAAGTAAAATTCACTAATCATCACAGTACTTTTATTTTAATCTAAAACGTTTTTTTTAGCCATGTTGTGTGAGAAAAGAGAGTTAAAAGAAAAACTCAAATTGATTGTAATTTAAGAATAACTGCAGGCTGTTGATCCATACAGGGCTGTGCAAATAGTTCGAAAATAGATTCGAATCCGAATCCATCTATGGATTCGATTCGGATTCGATAGTCGAATCCGCCATGCAAAAATATTCGGATTCGTATTCGAAAACGAATCCGCTAATCCAGATTCGGTTCGAAAGATCGAGTAGTGACTGAAAAGATTCGAAAATTTTTCAAGGATAAAACAGTACGAATGAGAAAAAAGTAATTAACGGTTTTGAACAGAGAATGTTGCACCATGTTAGGCTGCTGTGAATTAAATGTTTTACTGCAGCCTATAAGTGTTGCACTTTGATTTCTTAATTTTTGACATTACCTGATTTAATTAGCCTATTATTAAATTTGTATTATGTTATTCACTTAATAATAATTATTAAGTAAATTATGATACCAGTTAGTAGGTGGGCTGTATTTGATTGTGTTAAATTCCCAATAAAAATAAGTTGGACTTGGATTCAATGTTAGTTTTTAATATAATTTAATTTTAAAATAAGCTGCTCACAGTCCAATAAATAATAATTTTTATAAACACCTTTTAAAATATATAATTTTTTAATATTTGGTATCAATTCAACAAACTTTAGAGGATTTGGATTCGATTTGAATTCGTAGGCTTGGGATTCGGACTCGATTCGGATTCGTAATTTGCCTAAAAATATTATTCGGATTCGATTCGGATTCGTAATTAGCATACAAATATTATTCGGATTTGATTCGGATTCGAAATGACTGAAAAAATATTATTCGGATTCGGGATCGATCTAGAATTTCTGGATTCGCACAGCCCTGGATCCATACATAGATGAAAAAACATATGCATGTTACAGTTAAGATATGCAATACTCTTAGTAAAAAATTAATCAAAATCCTACAAAAAAAGTATTTTTTGAAAAATAAGTTTGCTGAAATGTTTAAAGGCATAAATAATTACGCTCTTGCATAAAGTACATATTTATGATTTGTGTTGTTGGTTTACGAAGTAAATTGTATGTTATTGAACTGAGATATAGATGGAAGAGAACACAACATTAAAATTGGTCAAGGCATTTTGGCTTGGGCAGTAATATTGAACAGCAGTTTTTTGTAGGATGCATTTTGCTTTACAAAATGCACACTTAAAAATGTATGTATTGACTTTGATTGATTTAAATGCCTTATTTTAAATAGTTTTTTATTATACATGAATAAGATATAAAGTTATTTTAGCATTTATACAAATTTTTAGTAGTTAATTCTTATATTTCCACATAGCATGTTCGTCTGCGTAACTATTAATGTTTTATAAAAGACATTGGAACGATTGTCTTATACTTGGAACAAGAAAAAGAACAAAGCAATAATCTTTTTCACAAAATTATCTTTACTAATAAGCTCTCTTAAACATTATTAAGGTAAAAATTTACCACAATCAAACTAAGCAAATTCATTGTCCCAAAAATATAATTTAAAAAAATAAAAGTTATTGTAAAGCTTAAAATATAACCAATTCTTGTCAGTTTAGTTGCACACCCCCTTGTTAATCCCTGCCTTTATGAGTAACAATTTGGAAAAAATATGCCTAGTTCTTTGTTTGAACACTGCTAGTATGACAATTTATGGTACCAAAATAAAAATGAAGACTGCTATCTCATGTATGATAATTTTAGATTTTTAGCCGAAGAAAATAACAAGCTATTACACTCGACCCAACTTAAAAACGGTTAATCGGAGGAGGGTAGGTCTTCTTTTCTTAACGTTTCGGATCATTTGGAGATGATACCCAAAATGCATTAATTTATATATTTTTTGTTCTCCGATTGAACATATATAAAAGGTAGTAAATATACTTCAAAATTGCAGATTTTTTGGTGAAAGGGTCCTAGTAGGATTCTTCAGATACGCTTTTTCTTGTCTTTCGATCCGATTCAAAATGGCGGAGTTAGACCGTTTAATCGTTTTTGGGTAAGGATTTGAGGAGTATATACCTAAGAATATGTTTTTGCCACCTTGATAAGTAGTAGTAAATATGCTTCAAAATTGCTAAATTTTTGGTGAAGGGTCCTTGTAGGATTTCCCAAATACGGATTTAAAAAAAAAATTCTATTCGATGCAAAATGGCGACCTATATGATTCAATACAAAATGGCAAAGTTAGAGCGAGGAATTGCATCATTTTTCCCACTCATAAGCCCGAGTACAATTTGTTAGTTATATCATTCGAAAGGCGATTAAGTTTACTATAAACCTGTGCAAAGGTATTTTTGGTACAGTTCCCGGAACTAAATACTAAAATCATAGGAATCTCCTGATAAATGATTTTTTCACTATCCATGTAAGGTAATTGCTCAATTTCCCACTCATAAACCCGAGTACAATTTGTTAGTTATATCATTCGAAAGGCGATTAAGTTTACTATAAACCTGTGCAAATGTATTTTTGGTACAGTTCCCGAAACAAGGAACAAAATCGATAAATGATTTTGTTCACTATCCATGTAAAGCAAATTCGGCTATTGTAATGTGGGAGTGCTGCTTCGTTTTTTTTATATCTACTTTATGGGTTATTCCATATGAAATCATCCAGAAAATTTTTGATTTGACACCCACCATCTCAGATTTTGATAAAACTTTAAATTTTTAATCTTTCCATATGGATAAGACAATATAGCAAATTTTATTTCTCGACCTCAACTGGTTTTTTTTTTTATAGACACTTAAAGTTTATTTGAAAGAAGCGTTTTTATGTTTACCGAGACCTCCAGAAAAACTTGTATTTTCAATTAAAAAAATTTGTATCTTTGCCATTTTGAGTGCAAATTTAATGAAAATTTCCCATTTTAATAAGTAAACTATGCTGATTGCAGAACAAAATAAAGAAACCCTTCATGTCCACCTACTTGGGTAGAAAAAATTGTTTTTTTATAATTTTTGAAGTGTTTTTTTTAAAACAAAGGTGTTTTACAAAAAATGCAATATCTTTAAAAGGCCAAGTGATAATTGAGTAAATTTTGTTTTTAAAGTAATCTGTAATACAAGTACTATAACCCTAAAGAATAAAACTAATGGCTTTTTATGTGCTGCATAGTATAAATGATTTCTAAAATGAAAAATACTATTTTTTTCTACATTAGTTTTCTTGAAGCTACAGTTTCAATACAGTTACCATTTACCTAAGTTATATTTTTATATAGGAGTTCAATATGCATTTACAGAACAGTATAAACACATAAACTTATTTAGAATAAACGGTATCAGTTAACTGACACAAACTTTCTCCCAACTTACTGTAGTCAAAATAATATTGTTTTTAATCATTTTATTTACTACTTTTTAGAACAAAACAAAAAAATAATATTCTACCTACGTCAATCGTATAAAAAAGTTATTGTCCCAGGCGGGATTCGATCGCGCGACCTTTGAATTACTGGCCGTCCTCGCTACCGTTGTGCTACCCCGTGCGGCCGTCGCCGTGATGCTAGATTGACAACATAAACTTGTTTATTTTTTAACATTTCCCCATAATTATGAAACGCCGAAGTTTTGATAAAAGCGGGTGGTGTCATTTTGTTTGGCATCTTAAGCACTATAAATACTGAAAATTTGATCAAAATCGTTAGAGCCGTTTTTGAGAAATTTGCATTTTTGTCGTTTTTTATGGGTTTTTAGGGGTAAATTACCCTTAAAAATTAAAAATTCCAAAAAATGAAAAAAACGCCTGGAGATATTAGGGATTAGTACCTACATACCAAATTTCATGAAAATCGGACCAATAGTGTCCCCTCTGGTCGTGTATACATACTGACACACTGACAGACAGACACCATGTTAAAAACACTTTTTTGGGTTCAGGGAGCACCAAAACAAAAAATTCCACTAAAAATATTTTTGGGTTCAGGGAGCACCAACACAGATAATTGCACTAAACAATTTTTTGGGGTTCTGGGAGCACCAAAACAGATAATTCAACTAAAAATTCAAATTCGAACATTTTTACGAAAACAATACTTTC
>JAGFPH010012846.1:14288-28523 GCA_018207615.1 Philaenus spumarius | reverse complement strand
AAACTTATTTAGATTGTTATAAATTTACAAAAAGCTCGGAGGAATTCGATGTGCGCGATACGGATAGTATCAAAGTTAAATTTAGTACCGAATACGATTCCGACTCTTCTGAATCCGAACATAGCGATGCAGAAATGAACGATACGAGCGACTCTGAAGACGACCCCTTAGAGGACGATCCGTCGGACACTCTCGACGCGAGACTGGAGAGAATAACCCAAACGGACAAATTGATCGCATCGGCTCTTAAAGCTAAAAGGTCACTGACTTCACCCTTGGACGAAGCGAGCGACTCTGAAGGGGGGCCCTTGGACAAAGCGAGCGACTCTAAAAGGTTAGTTTCCCCCTCCACACACCAAATGTACGGCGTCAATCACACTCTGTGTGTGTGTGTGTGTGTGTGTGTGTATATATATATAATAGTGTCCGAGCCGTATTAACTTTAGTATATGTTTAGGTTTCATCATGGCTCCATTGAAGCGAACTCCCTCTGCTATGAAAAAGAGGAAGACAAGAATTCAGAGGTCATTTAAGACGTTTTTGGATCGAGCTATTCAACAGCTTTCATGGTGAGTAAATGCAAATATATAATGTCGCTATGTTAAAGTACAGTGTTCCATCAACGATGTTTTATAACCTAAAAATTAAAAATTCCCATTCCTAACCTTTTATTTGGTACTCGGCTTCAGATCCAGTTAAAATATTTTTACATTCGTCAAAACATTACTATAAATAGTAAACGTAACTTTTGTTCGAAATAAACCAGAGTTTTTTTTTAATATGCAAGCAAACTGGTGCTCAACTTTGGAGAGAGAGAGAGAGAGAGAGAGATACATTCCACAACCAATATAGTCTAACACTGATTTCTAAACTGATTTAACAGTTAGAGACCGAACACTGTTTAGAATATAGATTTCATATTCACGAAAGAGTGCGCCAAATGTTAATAAGTTTATTTTTTTCAGTGATGTTCGAGAGAGTAGTGAAACTATTCAGTCGAAGGGGTTTGGTGCTATTTCACTAGTACTGTCTGCAGAGATCCGCGGGATAACTCAGACACCATCATTGGAATCTACAAACTCTCCGATTTCAACTCCTATAAGAAGAAAATGGAATCACTTATGGTACCCGAAATTACCGTCGGCCGATATTAACACTGCAATCGAACCAACCGACGATTTTGAACCGGACCCTGCACCTTTTATAGCTGCCAAGTCGGAGCTTGGGGGCTTGTCAATCTCCCAAGAAAAATTCGAAACACCGGAGCTCTCTGGGAAAATTTCCTCATCGGATGAAGACTTGATTTTAAATATGTCACTGGAAGACATTGACTTTATATCAAAAATGTTGAAATAGTTTTTAATAAATATATATATAAAAAAACAAAGGTGTATGTTTATTTTCCAGACTCAATCATTAGATGTATATATATATGTGAGACTGTGAGTGTGACCTAACTCAGATCCATAAATTTGAGAAAATCAACTTTAAAGATTGCTTAAAAAATCATTATTGAAAAGAAAATAGATTTTTATACAATTTATACCACTAGCTTTTATAGTAAAAATATTAATTGTGTTATAATTATGTTTTATGAAAATTATACATTTAACAAATATGAATGATGGGTACAATACAAATAAAGAATAAAACCACTACAAATTTAAATTTAATACAATGAATTAATCTCTAAAGCTTCTGTCCTCAAATGACTTTATCATTGTGTTTCTAATATTTAAATGAGTAAAAACAATAATTAAGTGTTAGTCAAAATTTATGATTTAATATAACACATTCACTTAAAGTTTTTTTTAATACCTAACCTAATCTAACCAGGTTAAAAATATTTTTCTGGGAGTTTTCACATAGTTTACTATAATTTTATTTCTACACTGGTATAAAATGTATACGTTCAAATATTATATCTAAATATCACTGTAAAGCTAGCACTAAAAACACATGAATTCAATAATGGTACTTACATTTAGCTCCACATACACTCTCGACAAAGACTGAAATATAACATAAAGTTAAAAACGTAGTCCCATGTATATATAGGCTTTAATTACCACAGCCGGATAACATTATTATTAGTATGCATTATTGTGACCCTCCTATCTCATGTCAAATTCAACCATGCGGTATAAGTACATCCCGCCTCTTGTGTGCAAATTCAGTCAAGCGATATAAGTACATAACGCCTCAAGCGTGATAATTAGTGAGAGTGCTGTCGCCCGCATGTGATTGATAGACGTATGAATGCATTGAGGTCAGGTTATTCACTCTATTGTCTACACGGACTTAGAGATAATTACGGACTACTGAGTCTTTCATTATCTAGCGTAACGGTCTCGCTTAGTATGTCTGGGGACAGGTCGGCTATTAACATACAATTGTTTGACCGAGTCGCAGCTTTAAAATTTGATTTATTTTATGTAGTATTTATAGACATGTTAAGAATAAATAGAATAGTTTTTTGTTTATTTGATAGTTCTGGATAAATGTTCCAGCTATCGACACCTACTAAAACCATTAAACACTACAATGGTACAACTAATTTCTTTCATATAAGAAATCGTTATTCTAAATTTGTTCTAGAACTTCTAGAGAATTTTTTGACTGATTGAGTTTAAATTTACCATGTCAATGATCTATCTCAAGAAAAATAAACAATTTTATATCCACAACAAAATGGTCGACGACAAACGTCAATCCTCGGTGCAAAAACCCAGGAGTCTGAAGTCACAACTCAATGCAAAAACCTTGGAGTCGGAAGTCGGTGCATATTACGTCATCAAGATGGCGTCGTCACAACTCGGTGTAGGAGTCGGAAGTCGGTGCATATTACGTCATCAAAAACAAGATGGCGTCGTCATCTGTCGCAACTCGGTGCAAAAAACGTAGTCCCATAAGAGCCCATGTTGGGGCCAAAGTACCGCCATGACTACAATGGTACAACTAATTTCTTTCATATAAGAAATCGTTATTCTAAATTTGTTCTAGAACTTCTAGAGAATTTTTTGACTGATTGAGTTTAAATTTACCATGTCAATGATCTATCTCAAGAAAAATAAACAATTTTATATCCACAACAAAATGGTCGACGACAAACGTCAATCTCATATACCCACACAGGATGGTCACTTCTCGACAGAGCCGGTGTAGCATAACCGGCAGCGTCGCGGACTCGGGACGCTGTGGTACCCGGTTCGGCTCTCGGAGAAGTACAAACTTTTTTCAAAGCATTAAATATTTATTATTATTAAAAACAATGGCGGCTCAAAATTCCCTCCAACAAAACAAAGATGGCTGACACAAGATGACGACACACAAAAAGAAAATGGCGGCTCAAAATTCCCTCCAACGAAACAAAGATGGCTGACACAAGATGACGACACACGAAAAGAAAATGGCTGACCGAAATTCCCTCCAACAAAAAAAAAAGATGGCGGAGCAAAATGGCGGGATAAAAAAAAAAAAAAAAGGGGGGGGGGGGGGGGGGTGGGGGTGGGGGCCAGGTGGGGGTGGGGGTGGGGGCCAGGTGGGGTGGGGGTGGGGGCCAGGTGGGGGCGGGGCCAGGTGGGGGCGGTGACGTCACTTCCGGCGCCCAAGTGCCCCGGTCTCTACTTATATTGAAGCCTAAATCAAAATCTAGGTTCTAGCTACGCAAACCTTACTAGGTATCTAAATATTCAAATTTATTATAAATATAATAATCAATACTAATATTATAAAGAGGTAAAATTTATTTGTTTGTTTGTTTGTAGGGGGTAATTGCTCGAACTACTCAAAAGATTGAAAAAATAATTTTACTAATAAAAATCTTCATTATCCCTGATAACATAGGCTATAATTCGTTTTGATAAAAACATTTTTTTTTCAATATTTGTATATTCAGTCGGAAAAAGTTCTTAGTTTAGGCCTAGTCTGATGAACCAACACATATTTCTTGAATTTACGTTCATTACCATAGCAACTATTGAATAAAATAACAGATAAAACAACTGTTTGCTCTAATATTTCCTAATATAAACACCTGATTTCAAACTTTAGAGCAATTATTTATATTTATAACTTTCAGATTAGGTTTCTATTAATGTGTAGATCCGAGCCTTGCTAGTTCTTTTAACCCTTATTATAACTGCTGTTATAAAATATACGAAATAATTTGATTTGAACATTTAACAATATTTAAAATATTAGCGTTGGGGTTATTATGAATCCTACACCTTTATTATAAAGAAAACATAACATTATTATGTGTATAGAAGGTTCCAACAGTGTTGGCGTGCGGATCACGCAGTGGTTTCCCCTAGTATGTAATATTTTACTCATTGTAACATTTCAAGAACATAAATAACTACTTTGAAATTAAACTTACCTCTGTAGACGTGAATGTTCCTGCTACAGTTAAAGAGCTTTGTCCTACACTACATTCCGAGTTTTGGCTATCTACATCTCCACTATGTTGTGTTTCACCATTTTCAAACTTGTCTTTCAATTTCATTTTCGTTGTCACTCTCAACACTGGTGTCACTAGTACTATGATTTGGGACGCGCTTTTTCTGCTATCTAATCTTGAACATGGGAGTAACGTCTTCGCAGGTGAAGAGAAGTAAATCATAGTACCACAACTTAGCCACATAAATATCATCGCCTCCAGCTCCACTTTTTTAGACTCCTCTACCTCTTTCCGAAAAACTGTTGTAAGATTTTGTAATTTTTGCTGTACAAATGTCTTGTCTGCTTCTTTAAAACATCTTTTACTGTACGCTACTAACTTCTTTTTATATTTTTGTTTGTATATTCGCAACCGCCGTTTTCCATAAACACTGATTATTACTATACAACTCAAATAAACCTGTAATAAACTCCTTGCTCGCCATTTCTTAATACAAACTAAACTACCACGAGAAGCAATAAAACACGAACAAGCTGACATGTCCGTAGCGTGGTTTGCAAATTATCGGCAGATATTTTGACGAATTTATCTGCAGATAAAACGTCGCATTTGTGTCAAACGACAAAAACTATCGCTTCAAATTATTGCCGTGAATTTATCCACAACTTATTACAATAAGTAACAACTTATAAGTTGCTTTACACCTTTAGTAGTTCGTACACTCCCCTAACGGACCGTTTTATCTGTACAATTTGCAGATCTAACAATAAATTGCTCAGCTCGGTCGATACTTTGTTCCGTGTACATCAACCTATTATAAATAAAACGACTGATTTGGATCAAAATCTTGCCACGATTTTATGTTAGGCCTATACTGAACCAACATATGTATCTTAAAGCATTTACATTTATTAAAATAAAAACATACTTTTTAAAGTTAGAATCGGTCAATTTTGTTTTAACATACAACAGCGATTTTATGTTAGATTTATATCGCCCTATTATATAAGAAAACCTGTCATTCACACAAAAAACTAGCCCTACTGCGTATGCGTCAGGATCTAGGATACTGCACCCCCACCCTACCTCAATCCAAGTGCTTCTGCCCAGATCAATCTTTATTTCTGTGAAAATGTGAGAGTATACAATATTGTAATCTGTTTCCATTTTCTTCGCCGAGAGTCGTCACGGAAGTTGGTGAGCGAAGCTAGTTGTTATGTACAACAATAATCACAAAATCTTCAGAGCCTTATAATAATTTTGTACAATTCCAAAATGAATTTATAATAGCTCATTAGATAAAGCTCAAATGTAACTGAGGATGACGGCGTTGTATTTTAATGTGATTGAAGTATAAAAGTATTTTTGTGAGAATTTTGTTCTGTGTTTTTACTCTTAGAAATATCTTATATATGTTTACAAACTGAAAACATACAGTGTTTAATTTTTAT
This sequence comes from Philaenus spumarius, assembly GCA_018207615.1. NCBI lineage: Eukaryota > Metazoa > Arthropoda > Insecta > Hemiptera > Aphrophoridae > Philaenus > Philaenus spumarius. The sequence continues at coordinate 22,670 of JAGFPH010012846.1, read as the reverse complement.
TTTACTATATTGGATGGAATAGCTAGTTTTTTTATTTTCCAACTCCCCAGAGGTTCTTTTTAAAATTTGATAACCTTACCCATAACAACTCTTTTAGTTGATTAACGTTTTGTCTAAACACCATTTTTGTATTTTCTATGTTTGTTAAATTTGATTATGTGAGTATGTACGTACCATATTTGTAAATTTGGTTAAATTTTTAGTAAATTGTATTTAAGCTTCACCTGGTCTTTGCAAAATTAATTTTCGGAATAGTAAAATTAATAAATGATTCACAGTTGATCAATATTGATTTTTTTTTTTTAATCTACCGACATCCTGTTTATATGGTTTCATTAACTCTTGGCACGACTGTAATTTAGAGGTCCTAAAAAACTTTCTATGAAAACTCTATACTATAAAATAAACTGCCTATGCTTTCATTCTTACTTCGCTTGCAAGGCAGTCTTAAATCGTAAACCTTTGCATACAAATTGTTGACTAACAGGTATGTTGTCACTACATAGTGGACATGAGCTCTCTGTTAGTTCCTTTTAAAATCAAACACAAGTAATAATTTGAGACTGTGAAACTGTGAGGACGGAACTCTTTTTGCTTGAAGCTATCTCCCAGTCCTGTATTATTATTAGGGAATTTCCATAGGAAAGATGAACTATGCAGTGTCTGTATGTTGACTTTTTACTATTAGGGGTCGACAAACATGCACAGTTATGAATAACAAAGCAAGGTTGTATCAACCCAAAGTCCAGTACTTGGGAATTCCAGAGGGCTTAGCTTTACTGTTTTTATACTAATTACTTTGTTTTATAACTTAGATTGAGTCATCTACTGGATTAAACCCTCCTAAATAAACGGTATCAGGAAACTGACACATACTTTCTCCCTCATTATAGAAACTTAATAAAAAAATACTATTACCAATTTATTGTGATTTTTTTATTTTTAACAGTCATTTTCCCATAAAAATCCATAAAATAATGGAAAAATCAACTTTTCTCAAAAACGGCTCGAACGATTTTGATTAAAATTTTACAGCTTATAGTACTTTAGGTCCCTAATAAACTATAAAATTTTAATCAAAATCGTTAGAGCCGTTTTTGAAAAAAGTTAATTTTTCCGATATTTTATGGGTTTTTATGGGAAAATTACCCTTAAAAATAACAAATTCACAAAAATGAAAAAAACGCCTGGAGATACCGTGGATTAGTACCTCCATACCAAATTTCATCAAAATCGGACGACTGGTTTAGGCTCTAGGTCTGATAACATCCACACAGACACACAGACACACAGACACACAGACACACATACAGACACACACACAGACATCACTCCGAAAACCACTTTTTTAGGTTCAGGGGGACCCAAAACGGATATTTCCACCAAAAACTCAAACTCGAAAATTTTGACGAATACAATACTTTCTCCATATACTATGGTATAGGGGGAGAAAGTAAAAATAACAGATGTATCATCTTTAACATTTCAATGTTATAAATGGGGAAAATTTGTAACTTTGATTGGCCATTGTGTTGGATAGAGTCAACATACAGACTTGCGCTTTGCGCCAATCTTCTTCTTTTATCAAGGCCTTTAAAATGAGGTGTCACTCAATAGAGGTTCTCATTTAAAATTTTCGACTTACCCCCAAAATACCCCAATTTTGGGGGAGGGGTTGAAATTTACGATACACCAAAAAACTAGATTTTTGTTAATGTTAATCCCCAAAGCAAATCTGTCTATTTCCATTAATAAAAAAAATAACTGGGGGAGGGGGACTTTTAAGACACCTGATATGGGGTGTTCGCACACTAAGGGTAGCGTTTTAAGGGTCTGCTCCAGTAAACGAGAAAGCAACCGGAAACGGAAGCGCTTCTCACTGTCAAAACAGTGCAATTTCTTGCAGCTGAACGCTTTGACATTGCCTCATTTCAAACCATTTTATAAGTCTATTTTTTGTAATTGAGTGTTGAAAAAAAAACTGAATATTCTTTATATAAAATTTCGGATCCGGCTTGCAAATTATTTTTCATTGTTAATTTTTTTTGTGTTAGGAAAAAAATTCAAACTTTGTATTTACAAAATGTCAATTACATAACAAATAAAAATCATTTAAAAAAATGTAAATTGCAAGACGGATGCGTATTGTGACTGTGCTTAAAATGAGGCCTTGCAAACAATTTTATGATAAAAAGTAAACGAAATAAATGGTTTGAAATTTAACATTGCTCTTATGGGATAAAAATCCAAGATTTGAAACCCTTAAGTCTGATTTGATCCAAATTTGGTACAAACGTTGGTTGTCTAAGTTTATCAGACTAGTTTGTTAGCCAAAACTATCAAACCGGAAGCACGTTTGTTTGCCGGAAGTAACTTTTCGTACCAGAATTAAACTTTTTTGCAACATGTTAGCCCACGGATTGGAGAATATTATCAATAAATTAAATAGGTACAATACCTGCTTTTTTGTGTTATCCAATCCTAAAATACCTTGTGATTACCGCGGTTTCGGGTAACCTAAGTACCCATCTTCAGATTCAGTGTAATGACTTTAATATATTTGACGACCTAATGAAGGGATTTATTGTAATTATTTCTGTGATTTGAAGATGGGTACTTAGTTAAGACGAAACAGCGGTAGCCACAAAGTGATTTTAGGATTGGATAAGACAAAAAAGCAGGTATTGTTCCTATTTAATTTATTGATAAACTTTTTTGGGATTTATATTTTTAAAAAATGTAGGATATTATTCTGTACATTTTTTTACACTACCTTATAGCTCGCTTGATTCTCGCAAAATCTATCAAAACGTAAAATTCCGTAAAGTACACCGTAAAGTGTTCAAATCTACGTTGGGGATTGTACCAGTGAACATCTTCTGATCCGAAGCAGACATCCGAGTTTGCACGGTGCGAGCGCAGCAAAGAAATCTATATCCCGAGGCCACAAGGGCGAAGCGCAAACTCTCAAAGCGAGTTTTTTCGCTGCGAGTGGAACAAAGGAGCGAGTGAGACGAAGCTGGAGGCTTAAGAGCAAACAAATTCTACTAATATATTTCGTGCAAAGAGGCAGCTATTCAGCGCCTTCGTGAGGAGATCGATTTCCTAAATAATTTGTTGAAACCCTAAAATATATAAACTCAATTTTGGAAATTCGCTCAACTCATATAAGCGGTTCAGTGGTCGAATTATTTGTATACCTATTTGCTTGTGTTTATATTATATTGATATTAATTTGATTACGAAAAATCCAAACAAGAAAAAATGCATACAAATTAAATTCTTAGGTATTATTATTACAATAACAAATTATGTTTTCCTATAAACGTCAATATAAGAGTGTTTATCCCCAAGAATATTTCAGTGAAAACCACATTTAAAATGTATTTTTCACCACACTACGATGTTTTCAGCTATATTCGGAACGTCATTTGGAGGCCGAAAGTAGCTCTTTTCTGCCCTAGGGCCGTAAAGTCAGCTGGTCGTTTATTAAATTAAAATATGAACGTATATCTCAACACAATTTCGTTATGAAATAGGCCCATATGGCAAATGATTCAATAGGTATTGCCGGCACACACATAATTGTTATTTTCACCGTTGCCTAGCAACCAGTTATTATTGTTGCTGCTTATAGGAGCCCATAACCTCAAAGTTTCATTTTCATGTGTGCTAAATAAATATTCTTTTTTAATTTTATATAGTGTTTATTTTATTGTGTAGTGTGGTGAAAAATAGTGTTCGCACCACGGCCGAAAGGGTTTTGCAGCACTCGATCGTTTCAAGTTGTCGACTCCGTCTCGAACTTGAAACACGATCTCAAGCCTGCAAAACCTCATTTTCGGCCCTAGGTACGAAATATACTATTTTAAATCTCGAAAGACAACTGTTTTAAATTAAATTTCTAAGTACAAGATATCATGTACAAACAAATTTATGGTTTTATTTTATTTAAATAGAAATTAAATATGTTATACATTACACAATTTACCCCAAAGTGAATAATGCGGACATTTAATGCATTTCTACTTATTTCGTAAGTAGCCTAATAAGACTGCAATTAGGCTAACGGGATTTCAAACAATATGTGCTGAACTTATATTCGTCCTGCCACTCAGAGAATGAAGTTGATATAAAACATTTTTGTTTAAACCATGTTTAAGAAGAATTTTATTTATTATTTTCAATCTTAAAATGTATAGTTAAACTTGTTCAATGTGGAACTAGCCATAATTATTTTCGACGAATATAATAATGACCTTTTTGAATTAAATCGGTTCAACAGTTTAGGAACTAAGGAGGGGACAACATACATAAGTTGAATAAGTAGTAGATTAATTTCCTTGTATGTACTCTGTCAATGAATCCAAATTGGTTTGTAGATGGATTACCAGTTTCGACTGTTATCCCGTCATCATCATATCCATATTCAAATAAAGTTGTTTACCCTGCTATGGTTTCGTCTTCTTATTGGCATATTAAACTTCGTTAAAAGATAAATAATATAAAAAAGTAAGATTAAAAAACATTACCACGAATCGTTTTTCACTTAATTAAGTACGCGATCCTATATTGACGTCAGAGCACAAGAATCAATTATGTATGCCGGCCGGTCATCGCTATTGTACTCCATAGATAAATTGTTGATAAGATCTTAAATTTTGGCGTCACTGATCCCAATAATATATGACCAAACCGCACTACGACCTTCATGATAAATTGTTGCAGAACAGAACAGTGCACATTTCCTGGGAATGTATAACAGCTGTTGCACAAACTCTCTCGGGCTAAGGTTATACTCTACACGAGACCCAAGCTATTATCATTCTTGGTCAATGTTATCATAGATCAATAATATGAAAACCATCAATTTGCTCATATTTGTCATTTTGTTGCGCAACATTCAAAGGTCTGGATCGTGAACAAAGGAACGTCCAGCTTTTATGGAAGACAATTGAACTTTTCATTGCTGTTTGACAGCCTGGAAATGTCCGAACATACAAATTTCTGAACAAAAGACAATCGGTTCAAAGCGCAGGCGTGAGAAGTGTATTAGTTGTAATAACAGAGTCGCCAAAGGAAGGCATCCGTTCTTTACTAGACAAACGTAGACTGAACACAAATAGACAAGGGCTTAGGTCTTCTCAGTTTGTTAGTTTATATAATATATTAAATCAAGATGACTTTCAACGGAGTCAAAATGTCTAAAACGTTAAAAACTTGATTAGATGATATTTTTATTTTAAAGGATTTGTAATTGCACTCTCATGTTCCTATACAGAGAGTCCCAGAACTCTTTGGTCCCCTTTTTATGGATTTGTTCCTGGGATCGAGACAAACATATTTCATAATATAAGCATGAGCTTTTCTTCTGTCTTGCTGTATGAGTTTTTTACAAAATAACTCATATCTAGAGAACGGTTGGACCGATTAAGTTTAAACTTGACATGAAGTCCTAACAATAATCTATTTTAAGAAATATAACAAATTATATCAAATCACGCTTTTCAAAATGGCGGCTGTTTGAAACTTTTAAACCTGAATTACCCTTTTTTTGTCAAGACATATTTTTTGTAGCCCATTTAATTCTCTAAGGGCTGGTGTAGCGTTCTAAACAATCGGACGAAGAATAGTTTGTTAAGTTGTGTCTAATAATTGGTTTCTTTAACCAGGCATCCTATACCAACATAGTAAACTCAACAATATGAAGGACAACAGTATGCTGCTATTACAAAACAAATTGATAATTACTTTGTTTTTTGTATTTAAGGATTAAAAGTGGTTTAATGAACAATTTAAAATATGAATTGCATTATTTGTTTGTAAAAAACAGCATATGAACCATCCATACAATGTTATCCATATATTAAAAGGTAAAGTTTTTAAACGTGACGTCACGAAATCTGCCAACTAACCAATATGGGAGCCGTGTCCGCGACTGGAATACTACCCCCCCTAGCAAAAGCGGGTCGCTGGAATACTACCCCCCTAAGCAGGTTCCTTCAATTATACTGTTATCGGCAACATACTGTGACTAAACAGTTTAGGTTAGTCCTCTAGTTTTTTTTTATTCTAATTATATCGTAACTTGAGTGTGCGTGACTGGAAAACTGCCCCCCCGATCTCTGACGTCAAAATGACGTAGGAACCTGCTTGAGGGGGTAGTTTTCCGGGGGGTAGTATTCCGGCGACCCGTTTTTATAAGAATTGAGATGCAAATGATGGTTAATTTACGACTTATTTTGCCAACGTAAGTGGCCAGAATATGTATACAATATTTCAAATTAACTACGTCTCAATTTCTTATTTAGTTCTGAAGAATATATGTTGGGAAATATTTCGTTTGCAGTTTTTCTGACAGGCAGCGCATTATTCTTTACACTATACAATGTGTACTTAAAAGAGTGGCTTTATATATAAAAACAAAATTTGATGCATATAAAATTTAAAATTGAAAACTAAACTTGAAAAAAAAGATCAGGGTACCACAGTTTATACCAACTTCTATAAAAGCGAGTGTAGGCCTACATCTGTACGTAAGTACGTACATACGTACGTGAGTAACAATATAATATAACAGCTGATTTCACACATCATCTATACTAAAACAAAACCTAGCGGAGAATATACTTTGGGGTTATGTTTACAACTTTAATTTATACTAGGGAAGACCCCTGCACCAACCCCCAATGGAACCTTCTAAAAACATATGTTATGTTTTATTTATAATAAAGTGTAGGATTTATAATAACCTCAAAACTAAGATGGCAAATAATGGTAACTGTTCAAATTAAATTATTTCTTATATTTTATAACAGCGGTTATAATAATGGTTAAAAGAACCAGCAAGGCTCAGGTCTACACTTTAAAACCCTAACCTAAAAGCTAGAAGTACAAAAATAATTGCTTCAAATTTTGAAATCGGCTGTTAACGGAAATATTGGAGCAAATAGCTACATTAATCTATTTTATTCAATTGGTTGCTATGGTAGTAAATGTAAATACATGTGTTGGTTTATCATTCTAGGCCTAACCTGAGATTTTTTTCCGACTAAATTTACAAATATTGAAATAAAAAAAGGTTTTTATCGAAATGAATTATAGCCTATGTTACTCAGGGATAGTGTAGCTTTTTATTAGTAAAACTATTTTTTTAATCGGTTCTTTAGTGCCAGAGATTACCCCCTACATACAAACAATCAAACAAACAAACAAAAAACAAACTTTACCTCTTTATAATTATTAGTATAGATAAGTCTTGTGAAGTTGATTTTCTTAAAAGATGAATTAAAGATCTAATATATGCTATAATACGTTATAATATTTGCTTTGAGGTTATAAAATTAATACAACCTTTTATTATCTATATATAAATATTAGTTTTTACAAGTTTAAAGGAGAGAATCTATTCGTTTAACTTCGGAAACATCCGTACATCTTCGTACAACATATTGGAAGATTAATTCTTATAGTCGATTATTAATTTCTTTATTATAATATTAATAACTTCTAAATCATTTGACCTATCAATATGAAGTTGGGAAGCAATTAAAAGGTATTAAAAGATAATATTTGTATCTATATTTAGATATATAATAATAAATATAAATAAAAAATTTTAACATATAGGCCTACAGTTTTATAATCCTTATAAATGATACTGTACACATTTACCGAGTAAAATAATCGTTACTATAGGTAATCCTAGATAAAGTTAGTTGCTGCTAAATTGTATCTTTTTTATTATTTTTAAAAACTATTTATTTCTAATGTGTATCTAATTTATCAGCCTGTGATTTTTCACGGGTGCTTATTAGTTCGTATATAAAAATGTATTATAATTTCAACATATGTTTCTTATATTTCATTTATATTATCCGATTTCATTCTAGTATTTAGCAGTAGACCTAAGCAATTTGATACAACGATTCTATGAACAACATTTCATAAGGTCCAAGCCGGTCCCATTGTCAAATCTTTTATCGCCACGCCCGAAATATTTCCAGGGTCATTCGCGTTTTGTCAACTTTCCTTGACATAAAAAAACGACTTCGTTGGATTCCCAGCATTCGTTAACAAACCGTTATAAATAATATCGTATTTCACACGACAAATATTCGCTTTCACTCTCATTTTGAGTCTCGCAATAAACCTCAGAGGTTTTAAATACCCGACCCATAAATCTCCGCCTAAAAACTGCATAGGTCACGATAGAAGCTTGGAAGCACAACAATATCAATCTATTGTTTAACACGTTTACTGCTTCGCACGCCAACCCCGTATTTTGAGTATTTTAAATAAACAATGCATTGCGTGCTTCGCACGCCAACCCCCGTATTTTGAGTATTTTCAATAAACAATGCATTGCGTGCTTCGCACGCC
>JAGFPH010012845.1:10679-24228 GCA_018207615.1 Philaenus spumarius | reverse complement strand
AGTCTATCAGTAAAATGCGTACAATGTGTGATGTGCGTACTCATTTTTTATTACTTCGGCTTGTATTAAAATGCCGAAGTATTGAAATGATGCGATGTATTTTTATGTATCAGTGTTACTTTATACACGGTATAAGCACCCACAGACGTCGTAGAAAACCTGTTTTTACCAAAATCTTCGTAATTTTTTGCGGAGAGTTTGAAAAGCGTGTGAGCTTTCTAGCGTGAGGCGGAGCGCGTCAGGGTCACATTTTTGGGTCAAAATTATGAAAATACAGTGGGGTGCTATCGTTTTATAGGTTTTTGGGTACAAAAAAAACGAGTTTGCGAGTCACGTTTTTGGATCAACATTTTGAAAATTCAGTGTGGGGTAACGTTTTATATGTTTTTGGGTACGGGAAAACCGATGTTGACAGTTAAAAAGTCGTAGCGTGTCGGGGTCTCGTTTTTGGATCAAAATTTTAAAAATACAATGAGGGAAAAGTTTTATGTGTTTTGGGGTATGGGAGAACTGATTTTGACAGTTAAAAAGTCGTAGCGTGTCGGGAACACTTATTTTTGAACTAAATGTAACAAATGAAAAGTAATTGTTAAGTTTAATTTTCTTTCAATTCGTGTGATCTGTCCGGACGATTTTCAGTAGTCACTGTGGTAGGTAATTCGGTAATTTAATTGGAACTAATTAAAGATAACATTTAACTTTGTTTTAACCACTTAAGTATTAGGGCCGTGTTACACTGTAAAATATTTTATAAAATATGTTTTATAAAAAATGGTATCCACCTAATATAAAAGATTTGAAAAGTGATTCTCTTTTATATAAAAATTATTAAAACATAAGATCGATAAATATGTTGAAATATATATAAACAAACTGTGTTAATGTCAGGCTCATCTGTAGCGAATTGCGAACAATTTTGGGGAAATTTTTAGTGAAAAAAGTGTGTTCTGGGGAAATTTTGTGTGCTAAAACATTTTCTGCACCCCTGATTCACACAAGATAAATAATGGTATCAGTAGGTTGTACATCATACAAAGAAGTACTTGTATCAAGTACTAACTAATATCAGTACCGGTACCATGTTTTATCAGGTACATAAAAACCTGAACCAACCCACCAATACCTGTCATTCATAATAATAGTAAAAATATTAGGATGTTCAGGTTTTTATTATGAAATTGAGATTAGAAAATACAGTTGATATTGTTGGGAGCTGATATGATGGCAAGAGTGAGGAATGTTTTGCTTAAGCCAGTGTTATCTGGTATTTTTTCTTTCATGGCTTCAGTGTTAGGCTACCTCTGTTTTAAGGCAAAGTACATAGTTTTCTGTTTAAGATCAAGTGTCTTTTTTTACAAATTGTTATTAATTCAATTTTTGTATGTGCGTAGGTCTGAGTCTATATTAAATGAACCTGACCCCTTGGACATCAGTGACATTAAAGATGTAAGTAGAATACAATTTATTAGTACAGTAGAGTACCGATATTTTGAGTTGAATGGGACCGAGAGTACCTCGGATTGTGAAAAACTCTAATTACACGGAATATGTAGAGGTTAAGATAAAACTACTATTTATATAGTCCTCGTATCTCCGAAAAAATTTAAGTTTTATTAAAAATACACTATTTTGTATTGAACACTGCTAAGGTAAAAAAGTAATTTTATACACAGTAAAAAATAGAAACTTACTAATTAAAGAAATCATAAATAGTTTTTTGTCTAACTACACTGCAACGTTTACGAGCTTTGATGTCATGCCAGGGGAATACGGCAGTGCTGGGAAAAGTTTGTTTAGATGTTATTTTTGTATATTATACAGTAGAACTTGAATAATTCGAACATCTTTAATTCAAAATTACCGTTAATTCGAAGTTTTGGTTCGGTCCCTTGAACTTTACTGTGCTGTACTCACGAGTGTGGACCTGGAAAGAATGCAACCCGCACAGCACAGTGCATTGATTTTGCTCTCTCGTTTATTTTAAATGCATTTCTAAAAACATCGGTCTGCATCTCTCCTCTTGAAAACACGGAAGTTCTCTTTATTAAAAATTAATAAGTGTGTTTAACAATAGTATTGAAGGATGTTAACGAGGTGATCCACTAGGATTTGAAAGTCAGCATTTCTGAGAAATCGGAGGGTTGATAGTTCCTCAAAACATATTATTGTCATGGCTAGTACAGCCATGGCCAACGGCACCAGTCTTAGCGTCTGTAAATCTCAAGTCCATACTCGTGACCTGAGTACACGTTTGTAGCACGTTACAGTACTACACAGTATATGATATCAATGTAAAAAATTATGGATAGTTCGAAGTCAACGTCTTTAATTCAAAGTTGTTTTTCAACACTAAAAATAAAATCTTGTGCTGTGAAAGGGATCGCTGTATAAATAGGTCACTGTCTGGTAGAAAGGGGGCAGGACTTACGTGTTTGTACACATATTGTAATTCTAGACGCGGTACCGGTTTCCAAGATTTTTGCCTTCTGAGAATTCTCTAGGTACCGATACTGTAGTTTGTCTCATTGATGCTCTGCCCAATCTCTGTCTGTTGTTAAATCTCGACTAAAGCTTTTGTATACAGACCAGACCAATCATATTGTTTATCGAAACTTGTACTGCGCATAACTCTATCCCACTTATATGAACAACGTTACGGTTATTATACGAACATGACTTTAGTTGTACAGACAATGGATCAGGGCATTATAAAAAATGTTAAGCATTTATACCGGTGACTTATTGTACAAACGCTCTTGACAGATTCATTGGAAAACAAAAATTTTAAGATCTGTGTCCTTCATGCAACAAGAATGTGTCACAATGCATGGTCACATTCAATGCTATTTGTGGCTCGAATTTACACGGAACCTCGGATTATCGAGACTCGAATTACCAGGACTCTACTGTATTACAATTATTGCATACCTATAATTTCCTATATACCCGCCTCCAAGTGTTACGTTCTTATATAAGGAATAACATTTTTATGATCAGTATTGTGTTTATGATTATTTGAATACAGTGAGTTGTCTACTTACAAAATTAATGTGTTCATAACAGTTGTTCTCAAGGCCAAAAGTTTATAATGGAAAATACGGTGTTTTGCGTAAGAATTCAAATTCAAAACTGTGTTTACAGTTACTTGAATAAAGTAGAATTAAGATTGTTAAAATAAACTGCTAAGGACAAGTGAATATAAATCTAGGACAACATTTATTAGATTTATACATATAAAACAACTGCAGTGCAATCATATTACTTTAACCCAACCACCGGTCTGCGAGAATGTAGTTAATTTTTTTAAGGTAGTGACCAGGGTGTAGAACATAGTAAGCTAGACTCCCCAGTACCTTCTTCCTGAATAACCTTCTACCCCCTCCACTTTTTTTGTTTAGTTTCTACCGACCAGTTTCTCACATCAGATCAATAAATTAAACCGAATCGGTTTAAGATACTGGATGATTGGATTAAGGTATATTTTATGATCCAAAGGAGTCAATAAGACAAATCGGACAGTCAAAAAGACTATTACAAAGCAGGAATAGTTTCAAAATTTACAGGAAACTGCACAAGCAGGCCATACTATACACACCACTTCCAATCATCCCTACAACCTAAAAATATCAGCTTATGGCGTAATTGTTTCATACATAGAGCGGTCAACGTATCTGTTAACAAAACAGATTTCGACCAGGAAATAAAAACAATAAAACAGTTAGCTACATTAAATGGATACGTACACGCAATAATAAATTGAATTATAAAAAAGAAAAATAATAACCAAATAACAAAAGAAAAACCTAAATACATTACTGGAATACCATTGGACACTGGAAATTATCGCAGAAAAATGTTACCAAAACAAGTTGACAAACTATCCTTTAAAACTAAAAATAGCTAGATGTATTTTGTTATCAAAAGCAATCAAACCAAAACCCAAAGAAGATTGCCTGTACATTGCAATCTATATAATATGGAAGAAGTAGAATATATAACATAATTTGTGACAGTTGCAATATGCATTATATCGGTCAAACAGGACCTACATTCTAAGAACACATCCCCTAAAGCAAATTGAACATAACCCAGTCTAAATATGCAGAACAGCTAATAGATACAGGTCGTACTTGGAATTTTAGCGGGCCCGATTATTAAGTTTAAACGAAACAATGATTGTGCATTTAACTCCAAAAAACCCGGTTACCATAGGGGCCGTGGAAAACTGCCAACTCACCAGATCTAATGCTAGAAACCAACCAACTTATAACAACCACAAACACGGGTAACCAGCTTTGACTAACAGAAATTTACTTATAAAGAAAAACACAAGACACCATGTTTGGTAGACATTACAAGTCCGACCAACACTATATGCCGACAACCATAAATAACTTACATCACGGAACTATAAACTGACATATCAGGTAGCCGAGAGCTATAAACGATAGGAACTATAAACAAGATCCGGTAGCGACGAACAGAAATTCTTAGCCGGCCATAGTTAAATTATTTAATATAGTCGTGAACATTTTGGTTGTAAAAGTTCAACAATCCCGAGATTGTGCTATGTTGAAAAAAGTTGACGTCTTGATTCTTGCACAGTTCACAGATATGCCCATGCCTACTAGATAATCGGTGACATTCTACATAGATAAATTGTGACACGCTTAGAATCTGTCGATCAATCCTAACCCGGATCCTGAGCGCGTCACATCCTTATACCAACATTAAAAGTAACATGAAAATTCTGTATAAATGTTCCAAAGGAGCAAATATGAATGTCCTTGAAGAGTTCCACATTTACAAAGCCACAATATCAGACCCAGATTTGTTGTTAAACGAGAAAATCTATTTCCAGTCTAATACTATATTTGACATTATTATCAGAGCCCAATCTCTTCAATCCTCAAACATAAACACAGTTATGCAAAGTCATAAGATAAGTACTGACTCAAGGACGGACTAGAGTACATGTGTGCAGTCTACCTGACATTTCATATTATGATAAGCATATCAGCATATTTATGCCCCGTGTGTTGCGTGTATTTAAATTTAATGAGTGGAAAGTGGAAATATTTAGTTTCTTGATGCGCATTAAATAAATGCAAATCATTTTTTATAATATTTTATTAATTCAACAATGCCTGAGAAATAGACGAAACGATCGTCATCAGCAAAACAGAGACAAAATAGGACTGTGAACAGCATTTGCGTAAAAGTATTTATTTACTATATCCGGCCCTGCTTTAAGACTGTTCATCTAGCTTTAAGGGAGGTTATATTTAATTTGTATTGTTTTAGGGGTTCCTATCACAATTTCACCCCTTAGCAGCTCAGTATATAATACAAATATGGTTTACTTTTTATATATATCTTGTAAGAAATAAATGTACAAATTTCCAGCTCTCTAGTCTTAATGGATGTATAATAATAAATATTTATTGTTTTAGGGGTTCTTTCAACCGTTAAATCAAAATGATTTATAGCCTATGTCTCATTCTAGTCTATGAGTGTGCCAAATTTCATTCAAATCCATCCAGTACTTTTTGCCTGATTGACAGTCAAACAAACAGACAAACTTTCACATTTATAATATTAGTAGGATAATGTAGTAAGCTTTGTTTCAAAGTATCTTCCTCCTGCCTTACCTCACCTCTTCAACCCCTCCATTTGTTTGTTTAGTTTCTACTGATCAGCATAACATTTTCATTATGTAGATATTATAACAAAAATCCACAAAATAAACTTTTATATACTAACAAAAGTTTTTAATTTGTGTTTGACTGACCCTTTATTGCGATGTCTTATGTCTCATATTACTCATGCTAGTAAGTACCCTTAACTAATTTTCAAACAAGATAAATCCTTTTAATTATAGCACACTGGTAAAGCTGAGTTTCACACCAATCTTGAATTTCAATAGTTTTCCCCATTTATGAGTGTGTGTTGTTTAAACAGTGTGATCTTTGTTTCAGACTAAATTGTTTCCATACTATGAGTCAGCTGAGTCATCGAGCAGTTCCAACACCACTGGTTAGTTTAGTTTAGTATTGTTTTATTTTGTTTGTGTCTATAGAGCAATCTGTCACAGTGAATAATTAGATTGTTACTGCTCTACTTCTGAGTTTTAAATAATGTCTTTTACCCTACAGCATAGGAGCATGCAAGTTTCCATGCTTTTATGATGTTCAGAAGTTAGTTCTGTGGTAATAAAATATACCTCGACACCATGCTTGGCTTCTGCTGAAATTGGTTGTGATGTTTTCACTTGTAGACATTTTGAAGCCAATCAATTAAATATTTTAAGATTTCAAACCCGTGAGAACTGCCTGACTGTCTGAAATTATGTAGATCTTTGTTTGTTGTTGTATATTGATGTTTTTCTCTGACGCAATCCTCTATAGTGTGGATTATGATTCATCTTTATATGCAGTTTTGCCAGGAGATTTACTTTCTGAAATTTGAACCTATTATTCCTACTACCATATGAGATAAAGTTTGTCTGGATTTGGATCACTTTTTTCAAACTTGTTCTTGTCATGATACTTAGCTCTGAGTTGTCTGTCGGGCAATTGCCTGAGAGCAGCTATATGTTTAATGGGAGCAGATCCAATGACTGTGGTGCAGGTATTACTAATAGTATGCCTAGCTGAAGCTCCTCAAGTTTTAGCAGGAGTCGTCTGCAAACCTGCATTGCAATATTTGCTCTTAGGTTTTCCTTTTCAATGTGTAAGTTCTACGTGCCACAAAACCTCTAACCCAAGTAATCGAGCAGTTCATCCATCACAGATATAATGCCCCACTTTGGATCCATGCCATCACTGCTGTGTTCTGAACTTCCCTCTCAGATAGACTTGCCTTTATACTTTCTAACATGGTTCTGCTCATTCTAACTGCTAAAGCTTCTATTCCCTTCTCCCTTGGCTCTGCTGGAATAAAATTATAGAATATGTTATCAATATCCATGAAGGTGCATATTGTTATCCCTTACCTTAATGTTCTGTTGCCCCTTGCAGTATGCACGGTAAAGAAATTGTGTTTGGTTTTCTTGTTTGTTAGGCATTCATCAAATTGAAAGCTTAATATTATTCTAGGTGGTGAGCAACTTTGATGGTCTTGGTCGAAAGATAGTTTTAACTTAAGGCAGGTTAAAGTCATACTGCTGCAAAACTATGGGATCTCTTAGTAACTACATTGACTCATGAATTCAGATATTTCTCAAAATATGACCAGGACTTTCCAAATAAACAGTGAATTAACCAGTTGATTCTGGTGTGTTAGCTGTTGGTACTCTGTATGAGATGGTTTTACAATTGTATTATTTTATATTTAGGCTTTGAATGATATGTAGTGCTTATATTTAAATATAGTAGTTAATATTACACAGTATTAGTTAATGCACAATGATTGAGTTTTATTGAATGGATGGTATAGTTTCTCTGTGTTGTTATCGTTTCATTGAGTTTTTAATCCAAAATATTAGACAACGGTACTATATGCAGTTCTATAAATCAATTATAGCATTCATAAATTATTTTAAGTTGGCAATGGTTTAGGATTAGCAAAAATTATGAGAAAATGCAATTGTTTTCTAAAAACTCAGTTTAGGGTAATCAGGGAACATAGGAATACCTGTTTAAATGTTTTACTATATTCTTAATTAGTATTTGGGGTCGTCTTTATGCATTGTATATGTAAATATAGTATCTATTTTATTGTTGGGATATTAAACGTTGTGGTCTTGATGTTACTCTCGGCAGTTTTTAGATGACAGACCTTGTGTCCTCTCTAAAATTTCCCCACCACACAGTTTCGCGCATTTTAATTCTTCTTTGATTGGACTATTTGAATCTTATATTGCTCTGATTGTTTTTCCAGTTTTACATATTTGGCAGTATTGATTGGGTGTCTGCACTCGTTGATTCACACATAATAACGCATAGTTGTTTTTATGTTTTAAGTCATTCAAGCTGGTATATCCGCTGTAACTTCCTGTTGAAATAATATTACTCACAAAGCTAGTCTGGCCTGTTTCTATAGATTCATTTATTATGAATTTATTTCAATTTTATTTTATAAATTATTATTATAATTATTTTGTTGTTGCTGATGTTAAAATGTTAAAGACAGTGGGTATTGGTGTTTCAAGTATTTGTGTTTACTTACCAATATTTACAACTTATTATCTTCTCTTTGTTATATTATTTGAAAATGTTAGGGTGTTAAATTAATTTATTACTACTTAAAATCATTTATCAATAAAATCGAAATTATATTATAGATATTTGTTTTTCTTATTTTTCTAACTCTTATGCTGTACACAGTAAATATATTCACCTAATTAGCTTATTTTAAATTTTCTGCCTCCACCATATCAGGTTATTCTGAAGGTTAAGCCTTCATCATGACAGGTTAATTTTTATTTAGGCGTCTACTGTGTGAGATTTATTTTGAACTTACGTATGATTGTTTTGGGGACTCTACCAGATTCGACTTACGAATCAAACTTTGCTTGGCTTGAGAGGTGACTTTAGCCACTTGGTACAAATAATTTCAGAGACGTTTTGAGTTTGCATCAAATGTATAATTAATGTTAAAACAGTTTACACATCTACAATTTTACCAATTTTAAAACATTCAGAATTTTAATTTAATTTACTTACTAATTTTTGAATTTACATGAAATTAAAGTTGTACTTAGGAAACTGAACAAATCATTCAATGTACAATTTCTTAATTTTTAATCTTAAAATTGGCTCATTCTCTAAACTTAATGATTAGTTACTGAATTTACTAAACTTACTTCCTTCTAATAATTTGATAATTATTACATTTAATGTATAATGTTGTTAAGAGAAACTACCAATTAATTTCTATGCAGCCTCCTTAATATTTAATATATGCAACTTATTCTTTATTAAAATTAGCTAATAACAAAACATAATTAATATTTAAAATTAAAAGATTGTTAATTAAATTAACATAAGGTTTTTATTTTAATGCCTTAACTTTAGCAGCTGTTTCTGACATTTTAAATTGATTGTTAAATTGGTTTCGGAATCTCATTTCAATTGCTTAAGAGGGTTCTGTACCTGAATTAAATATCTTGTTTTATGGCGCAATAGTGCTGCGTTCAGCGTCCCTACTAAGAGTAGTTCGTAGATTAGTCGCTAGTCGAACGTTATAGTTTTACTAGTGGAGTAAAGCACATGATATTACCCCTCCTACTTCTGCATTTTGTTAACAGTTTTAATACAAGTTACAAGCTTTTCCTTTCCTTTGTGCAAACACACATAGCCGCCTAGCCAGTGTGATGTTCCAATTAGTTGAGCTGTTGCATTAGGTTTAGGCTCTGAACCTAGACTTACAAAAGTTAATAACTCACGAGAATATTGTTTTAAATGATAAGGATAAAATATATGCAGTTAGACAATCACACAAAAGCCAATAGTTTTACACTCATCTCCCCAATGGCCTTTCATTTTTTAAAATTATTTGTCTATGAATTTTCTTGCATACAATTCTGCATTGTTCGCTAAAGCTATGTGAAATATTATATTATTCTTTTCACTTGTTCTCAGAGCAAGTTCTTCTAATGCAGCTGACTTGATGGAATAGTCCTAGGGCCCAGGCCTTTAAAATTTTATGATTACCTAACTCTTGTGACTTCGTATATCTCTTATTTAAGTCGAGTCGGACAACATTTTTATTTGCAACAATTCTCGGTAGCGGGGCGTTTTCCTTTGAGAACCCGACAAAGTCATTGATTTGATGCGGTAAAAAAAATAATAACCTAAACAATAATATTTCTTTTAGTCGAAAGTTTGTTTTATGTAGAAAACGAAAAACATTTTGTCGGACAAATATGATTGGTCATTTCTACGCATCCAACACCCCGAACATGGCAAAGTTATGGCGTCAAAAAATTTAGTACCTAACTGCTGATTTTTTCAGAATTGTTTATAAAAAATATATATAACTAAGTGGTAACCTTGTCCGACAAAATTGTCGGGGCATACTTGTTGTCGAACGCCTTAAAGTTAAGGGTTTCATGCAACCCTTATATTTATGACCTTTTGTCGGACAAAAATAGGGTATGTAAAGTGTCTTATTTTGTGATCAGTGATTCGATTGTCCGACAAAAAAATTGGGGCAAATAATTAGTCCGACAAAAAAAGTGAAATTTTTAAATAAATCTATAAATTGTAAACGGGAGGCGCAGTTCAATTCAAACGCATTTTTCTCAGTTATATAGTGCTAAAGCTGAAAATTGATATTTAGAAGGGCATAACAAACTCGTTTGCGAAATTTGTCATATGCGTTAAATAAATAGTTCTTTAAAATTATAAAAAGTTTGTAAGTAATTTTCTGCTGAAAATTTTTATTTTTGTGGAATATTTTTAAATTTTATTAAAAACATTACATCACGATCTTCATAATACTAGACTAAAATAAAAAAAAATAAACTTTTATCTTAGGAGAAAAAACTCTAAAAATGTTTTATCGCACCATCCTCTTATATGCGTACATCATTGCAATATTCAATCAACCATAAAAATCAATAAAAAATGATGGTTTTTTGCCTAAATTGGAATCCCTAAAATAACGACACAAAAAACAATCTATTTTGCTAAATTTTTAGAGCTCAAACACGATGCTTGAAAAGCTAACTTTGATAAACTACTAATTTTCTGAGGTTAAACCACGAGCTGTATTCATTTAATTGGAAATTCAAATAGAAAAATAACAAAATAATACGACCAGCAGCTGAACCGCTGACGTGAGTTGAGCAAATTTCCAAAATTAAGTTTATAGGCCTATGTTTTAGGGTCTCAACCAACAATATGGGAAATAGGTCTACTCACGACGGTGCTGAATAGCTGCTTGTGTGTACGAAATATATTATTAAAATTTGATTGCTACTAAGCCTCCAGCTTCTACTCACGCGCTCCTTCGTTACACTCGCAGCATAAAAACTCGTCCATTGGCCTCGGATGAGAAGATAAAATCCACCATGGGTACCATGGCTTTGAACTGGGTACTTTTATGGTATTTTACATTTTGATCGATTTTGGGGGAACCAAGCGAGCTATAAGATCGCGTAAAAAAACAAAATGTGCAAAATAATATCCTAAGTTTATATCTTTAGAAACCAGTCTAAAAAATTAATTCTCGTCTAAAAGAATGGAAAATCTAAAAAAAAATTGTTACTTCCGGTCAAAAAACGTGCTTGAGGTTGTTGAATTTTTTTGACTAACGAACTCGTCCGAGAGATTTACACAAAAAACATGTGTACCAAATTTGGACCAAATCTGACTTAATGTGCGGCCGCTATATACATAATATACATATATGAATTTTAATAACACCCCAAAACGTGTTCTGGGGACCATGATCGGTGCTCATTTCCTACTCCCGACCTTAACTCTTACCTAAGGGTCACTGCAATAGCTCATTTTTCCTATGGAAATTCGTTAATAACGGAATTTTACAAACATACTAAAACGCTTTCAAATATTGAGAGAGGAGATTTTTTTGGAACAAAGTACAAAGACACATAATATACCTGGCCTATGGTATGTACAAGGTAACTTTGGCATACGATTTGAATGGATTGCAAGTTTGGTTTTATAAACATTAAATGGTGCTTAATATTGAGAATATTGAGTTCATATTATTTAATTTAATAACGAAGAAGTCACCCTTTGTACCACCCTTTAATTTTATACCACCCTTTGTATAAATGTTTACAATGTGTTTATAACAATATTGTACTTATTTAAATAAAAACCCCGAACCACAAAACAAGGAACAAAAACAATAACTAAACAACTAAATTGTAGTGTTAAAACCCTCTGAGGATGATGACCATGTCATCGAAATGTACATAAGGGTAACGTATTAAACATAACTTACAATTTAGTTGTTTAGTTATTGTTTTTGTTCCTTGTTTTGTGGTTCGGGGTTTTTATTTAAATCAGTGTGATTTTGTCGCCACAGTGCTCTTTTATTTGCTTAATATTGTACTTGATAATTATAAGCTTACATTAATGTAACGCTATTAAATTGATTTGTAAATACTGTATAATAATTACTAAATATGTATTCATTATATATAGATACATTTTGTCAGTTTCTACATAATAATTTGTTTTCAAATATCTATATAATATTGCATTTTTAATATGTAGAACTACTTAATGTATGCTACTTTTAATACATTCTAATATTCTAATGTTTTTCAGTTTTTTTCCGAAAATCCCCAATATTATTGTCGGACAGATGGTTCAATGTGTTTGAAGTATTATTACAAAAAATATAAAATAAAAATTGTATGTTAGGTCATAAATATAAGGGTTGCATAAAACCCTTAACTTTAAGGCGTCCGACAACAAGTATGCCCCGACAATTTTGTCGGACAAGGTTACCACTTAGTTATATATATTTTTTATAAACGATTCTGAAAAAATCAGCAGTTAGGTAGTAAATTTTTTTACGCCATAACTTTTCCGTGTTCGGGGTATCGGACGCGCAGAAATGACCAATCATATTTGTCCGACAAAATGTTTTTCGTTTTCTACATAAAACAAACTTTCGATTAAAAGAAAGCTTATTGTTTAGGTTATAAATTTTTTTACCGCATCAAATCAATGACTTTTCCGGGTTCTCAAAGGAAAATGCCCCGCTACCGAGAATTGTTGCAAATAAAAATGTTGTCCGACTCGACTTAAATAAGAGATATACGAAGTCTCAAGAGTTAGGTAATCATAAAAATTTAAAGGCCTGGGCCCTAGGACTAGAAATGTAACATGATAGTTTACACATGTGTTTATAGTATCAGTTATAATCTAATTAACTGTGTCCAGAGCAAAGATTTCTTCTTAACTAAATTGCTTTGAATATTGGATTATTTTTTAATTCGATTGATTTTTCATTTTTATTATTAACGTATTTTGGAATATTTATATACATCAATATATCCCTGACATACTACTCCTACTAAGAAAATAATTAATAACATGGAAGGTTTTACATATTATCTTTGGTTTTTGCTACGTAATACGCAAAAAAGCTGTTAAAACCATGAGAGGTAAAGCTAGTTGGCGCTCCTGAATTTTTGTTCAAAGATACATTCATGAGAATCCACTCATATTATTTATTCCAGAAAGTTTTAACAAAATTAAAATTTTTACAAATTTTTGAACAAATGTCCTTCCCACCTCTTGCCAATAGTTTCATAAATGTAGGTATATGCCATAACCTGACTTTTTATTTTCTCTAGTATTTAACTATAACAATTTAACCATCTGACTTTTTATAGTTACTCTTTACAGGACATTAAGTGTCAAACACTCCAGAAGTTTACAAAAAACAATTGAATATCTCTTCTACTACTGATTCCCTATTTCTAAGTAAAATTCCAAAGTTTTGCAACAAAGACTGCACTTCTGATACTAATAAATATCTTTTTCCTACCAAAACCAGACTTATAGGTGTTTTTTAAAAATCTCTTTAGTTAACTAAAAATTTGAGTCCAGAATTGTTG